>ML778744.1:633992-649785 GCA_009831015.1 Picea engelmannii
AGAAAATGTGCCAAAAACCTAAAACATAGGCACGCAATGGAGAAAGGGAGAGACATTGACCCTCCCATTTTTAAATTTGAAATCTAATCCCATGGGGATTTGCATTGTGAGGATGTAAAGGCCAAGCCATACCTTTGTACATGTAGTGGATAGGGTTGCCTTAAATGGTTGATTGTAAGAAGGTCTATATCGTAGTCAGGTATGGATCATCATTTATGTAATGAGCCATAAGAGTATGGTGTCGTAACTAAGATAGTGATTAAACTAAGGCAGTGAAGAGGATAATCGCGCAGATCCCTCTTTTGTAAAGGAGAGATATATTTGTAGAGAGGTATTAGAAGAAGAACTTAGGATAGGGTTAGGATAGGAGAAAGAAATGAGACTATGTTGTAGTCTAGTCTATGTACACATTTGTAAACATGGATTCATGTCAATAAAAAAAAAACAGTTTTTCCTGCACACAATGTGTTTATGAATTATCTATATTATGTGAATTTTATATGTCTGTTAATGTATGTTGTAGCTGTATGATTGGATTCATCTACAGTAGGAATATATATTTATCTATATTTGGATTGAGTTTATAATATCGTTCTAGTTTCTTTAGGCTGTGCAAGGAGTGCACAATAGAACATTGGAGTATCTATAGCCAGCGCAAAGAGTGTGCATATGAATTCTGTGGAGTCAAAACATAACGTGCCAGGAGGGCACACCAATGTGATCAAAAAATCAAGAGGAGCCTCAAGGTTACTGAATACCTTGGAGGAGGAACTCTGCAAAGAAATCACAGAGAGACGAAGTTACTGAACACTCTGTAAGAAGGAGCTCTGGAAGGTGTGCATTGAGAAAGAGGTTGCCAGGAGGGCATGAAAGTTTCCTTTGAAAGGAAACAGAAGGGAAAATACCCTTAAGAGGATGAGTAAATAAAAAATATTAGAAGTGATAATGCAAGGAGTGTGTGGGAGACGGTCTTATTCTAAGTCCCAAAGCTCAGAAGAGATAATGCATTTAAGAGCTCAAGCGAGAACCAGATAGTTGGTTCTGCAGGAGAAAGATCAAATGCTGAAACCTTTGAACATTGACAAAATATTCCAAGTCAAAGAATTCAAAAGATCAGAAGGAGGAGTGACAACAACTGTCATGTCAGTTGTGGAAAGGAGCCTGGATTGTTAGATCAATGTCCAAAGAACAAAGGAAGTGCAGAGGAGAGGAATAGATCCCATCTGTTGGATCCGAGTGAAGAGGACTAGCAACCGTTGGATCTAGAGGTAAGTGCACGCGACTTAACCCTTGTGTACATGGGAGAGTGTAATTGTCAAAGTCCTGAATTTCGGAAGTGAACAGGGACCGTCCATTGTCCAGGGTGACATGTGGGGAAAGATATGACTTTTCAGGTGAAATCATTGTAGGAGAAATGAGTGAATAGGAGTTTGAAACTCCCAAAGCCTAAAGAGATGAAGCGTTGACGAGCTGAAGGCCGAAGAGACAAAGATTCGAAGCATCGAAGAGCTGAAGAGCCAAAGAGTGGAAGAGCCGAAGAGCCGAAGCATCAAAGAGTTGAAGCGTTGAAGCACTGAAGAGCTGAACCGCTGAAGAGAAGAAGAGCCGAAGTGCAAAAGAGCTGAAGAGATATCGATTGTTAGATATATAAATGATATGTGGCAACAGATCGTCAAATCTGGGAGAAAAAGACAAGGAGAAGTTGGAGGTTTGAGATTTTCGAAGCCCGAACAACTAAAGTAGCTGGTATCCGTTGATCTGGGTTGGAAAGGTGTCACCAGATCATGAAATTCAGAGGATTTTACTCTGGGGTTTCTGAGAAGTTGTGTTTCGTAATATCCCGAAGCATCGAAGCTTGAAGAATTCAAGGTCATAGATCCCAAAGGAAAGAACGTCAATCATTTATCTATGAGGAGACACGTATATGATGGAGATTAACTCCGTTGGATCAAGGAGAATAAATGTCAGAGGATATGACTCTCTAGAAATATTCACTCTGGAGGTTTGTGGTTGTTGAGATTTGAAATCGGTGAAGGCCGAAGTCCTAAAGCAGATGATAGACGTTGATTTGGAGGTGGAAACATGGTGCCAGATCTAGAACTTCGGTTACGAAACACTCCGAAGGAAAGAAGAGGATGAAAGTGCCAAAGTCTTGAAGGAGATCTCGATCGATGATCAAGGAGGAGGTCAAAGGACAGTTTATTTGGTTGAGGAGGCCAAAGTCCTAAAGCAAGATCATAGTCATTGATTGGGGAGAATATGTGTAAGTAGATCTTCCACTCCAGAAGATAACCAGTCAGAGGTAGCGAGAGTTTGAGAATTTATATTCCAGAAGGCTGGATTTGCGGAGGAGTTCCTGGCCTCATATTTAAAGGGACAAGTGTCGAAATATCTTCCACTTTGGAAGGTTGTCATACGGAGAAAAGAAAAGATTGAGAACTAAAAATATTGAAGGTCGGTTGCGTGGAAGAAATCGTAGCCACGCATATGCAGTGAAATGTGTCAGCAGATATTCAACTTCAGAAGATAGCTATTGAGGAGGAAGAGAGAGTTGAGAACTGAAAGTACCGAAGACTGGAGAGTCGAATTCAACAACACTCATTGATTTGAACAAGAGCTACATGTTGACAGATCGTGGAGATATGGGATCATGCATGGAAGGAGGATAGATAGTAGTCATTGATCACATATCATTGCAAAGGGATTGGAGATCAATGAACGATAAGGATGGCAGGTCTAGGACATGCTCGGACATTAAAAATATGAGAGCAAGATGCAATTAAAACCACTGTATCGTCAAGGGAATACGTGGCACTTTGTAGTGAATTGCGAGATGAAAAGTGGGTTGTCCTAAAACCACACTTGGACACGCCTGCAATCATATATTTCCATGAGGGCATATCCTAGGGCCACATGAAAGAAGGGGCTAATGAAAAAGGATATATCGCCTGAAATTTGACGTTTTAGAAGCGCGTAGACAGAGGGTGCGGGTATCACAGGACCTTCTCCTAAAGGAGGAAAAGGGGGATGTGTATAATTGTTTTGGGTTCAATCATGAGTCCGAAGAGTCAATTCGACTCAGAATATTGAAATATCCTAGACCAGGAGGTCGTAGAACCCCAGGAGGGAAGGGGGGTTGCATCTGGTGGTATCATAGCCGATTGGTTTTCTTGTAGGTAGAAGGAAGAAGTGGAAAAGAGATAAAGGAGATGATTTGGTAACATTAGATGATATCATAAGTTAAATTTTTCCTATAGAAAACAGGTGAAGGAAGGAAGAGTACTCATTATTTGTGAGAAGGCTGTTGCATGTGCGCAACAGTGAAATTTTAAACAGTCAGGTGACCTGTGAAAGAAGATGGAGATGCTCTCGGATGTAGAGTGATCCACGGGCTTTCCAGGAGGGCAGGTAGAAAGTGGAAATGTCTACTAAAGAGAAGACCACAAACAAAAAGTCAATCCAAATATGGATCTGGAGCTCAATGAGATAAGAGAAAGGATGGAACAACTAGCATTGAGGATGCAACAAGAGGAAAAGGTACACTAGAGTTACAAATGTCCTCTGAATAGGAAGGAAAAATGGCTTGTTCAAAAGTTGTTGGACAGAAATAAGAAACAACAGTTGAGAAGGTGGTTGAGGGAATTAGAAAATCTTAGCGACACAGAGGAGGAACTTATTCACATCTGTGAACCAAAAATTGGGAGACACCTCAGTGATGAGGAGGAGGCAAGATCAGATAAGGATCTCATAAACGGACAAGAGAGAAGAGATGGATTTTCATATTGTGAGGTGGGAAATGAAATCAGATCATTGGAGGATCTCCTAGGCTATCAGAAGGACATAAATGGAAATTTATATTTCCAGGTGGGCAATGATATGAGATTAGTAGAGGACTTCATAAACTGCCAAGTGGGCAGAAATGGAATTTCAAGTTGCGAGGTGGGAAACATAAAGAGATCAGTGGAAGGTCTCATATACTTCTAGAGGTGTAGTGATGAAAGTTCAAATTTCTAGGTGGGCAATGAGATGGGATCAATTGATCTCATAGAATTCTAAGTGGGAAAAAGAGAAGTCCCAAACTGCCAGGTGAGCAGGGGGGAAGAAATGAGACTATTTGAAAGTCTCAGGAGCTTAGAAGTGGGTTCAGGTCAACAAGGAGTGTTGATAGTTGAAGGTTCATGTGGGTTTGCAGACCATATGAATGAATATGATGATAATTTAGAAACTTCCACCATCAAATAAGAAGATCAGAGGAGCATTTTGATTATTGGAGAGATCAAGACATTCCTACCAAACAACCAAGTAGAGGCCAATGTACATGATGAAAGTGAAATAGAAGACAAAAGACAACCAACAAAAACTGTCAAAGAGGAATAAATGGAGAAGACATTGATGTCTACCCCAACAGAAGAAGAAGAGAATTCAACATAATTGCTCAAAATGTTCAGCGAGGAAGCTGAATAGGAGATGACTGTAGCACTAGACCCTATAGAAAAAGGGAAAGCAGATAGCATGGATTTTTTTGATTTGTATGAACAACTAGAAGCCCTAGAGAGAAGGGTATGGTGCAAAGCCAGCAAATCCAACACATTAGGTTGGAGACAGATGGAGGATTATACCATCATGAGGAAACACTGGAAGACGTTTGACTTGAACCAACGCAAGAGGAGCTAACAAAAGGTAATTTTTCAAAGGAGGAAGTTGAGAAACAACTCAGTGATGAGACTTCAGAACTAGAGTTTGCAGAAGGATGGAAAACTAATGCCACTGAAAAATAATATGACATGGGGGATTAAGATGATCCACCCACTGATAAGGAAGAATTGTAGCCAAGAAGACTGCATGAGAAGAGCCAGCCATTATAACAGTTGGACAAGGTGATAGAGGAAGTAAGAAAGTTGATGTTGAGGTTAGCAGAAGCAATCAATAAAGGGAAGATGAATAGAGGAGAACCTGCAACAATAGTAGGGAAGAAGGAGAAGAAGCAGAAGCAACAACAACGACAATGGGATAGTTGAAGAGGAGCAAGAGGACAACTCCAAGGGAGAGTTTGGGATCCATGAGGATTTAAACACTAGATAAAAGGATCTCATGAGCGAGAGCTCATGATTTTCCCAGCAGTGGATTATGATGCAGGAGAATTTCTCCACCTCAGCAAATGCACCAACAAGCCAACACATAGGCACACAATGGAGAAAGGGAGAGGCATTGACTCTCCCATTTTTAAATTCGAAATCTGATCCCATGGGGATTTGCATTGTAAGGTTGTAAATCCCAAGCCATACATTTGTATAGGTAGTGGATAGGGTCACCTTAAATGGTTGATTGTAAGAAGGTATGGATCGTAGTCAGTTCTAGATCATCATTTATGTAATGATTCGTAGGAGTATGGTTTCGTAACTAAGACAGTGATGGAACTAAGGCAGTGAAGAGGATAAGCTCATAGAGCCCTCATTTGTAAAGGAGAGAGATATTTGTAGAGAGGTATTAGGATCAGAAATCAGGATAGGGTTAGGAAAGGATAAAGAACTGAGACTCTATTGTATTCCAGTCTATGTAAACATTTGTAAACAAACATTCATTTGGATACAAAAAAAAGCATTTTTTCCTGCACAAGGTGTGTTTATGAATTCACTGTATTATGTGAATGTTAAATGTGTGTTAATGTATGTTCTACATGTATGATAGGCTTCATATGCAATAGGAATATAGATTTATCTATCCTTGTATTGAGTTTATAATATTGTTCTTAATTCTTTAGGTTGTGCAAGGAGTGCACAACAAAACATTGGAGGTTTTGTAGCCAGTGCAAGGAGTGCACATCTGAACTCTGTGGAGTCAGAAAAGAATGTTCCAAGAGGGTGCACTAGAGAGATAAAAAACTCAAAAGCAACCTCAAGGTTACTGAACAAATTGGATAAGGAACTGTGCAGAGAAAGCACAAAGAGACAGAGTTACTGAACACTCTGTAAGAAGGAGCTCTGCAAGGTGTGCATTGAGTAAGAGGTTGCCAAAAGGGCACAAAGGTTTCCTTTGAAAGGAAACAGAAGGTTTGAAACCCTTAAGAGGCTCAATAAATTGAAAATATCAGAAGGGATAACAAAAGGAGTGTGTGGGGGATAGACTTATTCTATGTCCCAAAGATCAGAAGAGTTAACGCGTTTAAGAGCTCAAGCAGGAACCAAATAGTTGGGTCCACAGGAGAAATATCAAAGGATGAAACCTTTGAACATTGAAAAAATCTTCCAAGTCGAAGAAGTCAAAATATCATGAGGAGGAGTGACAAAACCCATCATATTAGTTGTGGAAAGGATCCTGGACCGTTATATCAACGCCCAATGAACAAAAGAAGCACAGAGGAGTGGAACAAATCCCATCCATTGGATCTGAGAGAAGAGGACTAGAAACTATTGGATCTGGAGGTTAGTGCACAAGACTTAACCCTTATGTACGCAGAAGATTCAAAAGTATCAAAGTGAACAAGGACCATCCATCGTCCAACGTGACAGGTGGATAAATATCTGAGTTTTTGGGTGAAAGCACTTCGGGATAAATGAGTGAATAGGAGTTTGAAACTCCCAAAGCCCTAAGAGCCGAAGCACCAAAGAGATGAAGATATGAATCACCAAAGAGATGAAGAGATGAAGAGCCTAAGAACCAAAGAGCCGAAGAACCAAAGAGCCAAAGTGTTGAAGCGTCGAAGAGACGAAGTGCCGAAGAGCTGAAGCACCGAAGAGCCAAAGAGCCGAAGCACCGAAGAGCTGAATAGATCTGGGTCGTTAGATCCAGAAAGGGTATGTGGTGATAGATCATCAACTCTGGGAGAAAGTACTCTGGGAGAAAAATAAAAGGAGAAGTTGGAGGTTTTAGATCGACAAATCTCGAATAGCCAAAGTAGCTAGGAGCCGTTGATCTGGGTTGGACAGGTGTCACCAGATCATGAAATTTGGAGGATTGTACTCTGGGGTTTCTAATAAGTTGTGTTTCGAAATATCCTGAAGCGTCGAAGCCTGAAGCATTCAGGTCCATAGATCCTGAAGGAAAGAATGTCGATCATTGATTTGCAAGGAGACATGTAGATGATAGATATTAACTCCATTGGACATTCATTGGATCAAGGAGGATAGATGTCAGAAGATCTGACACTCCATATATTCACTCTGGAGGTTTGTGAATGTTGATATTTGAAATCGACAAAGGCCGAACTCCCGAAGTGGACAACAACCATTGATTTGGAAGTGTATGTGTGGTGCCAGATCTAGAACTCTGGTTATGAAACACTCTGGAGGAAAGAAGAGGGTGAAAGCATCGAATTATCGAAGGAGATCTTGATCGGTGATCGAGGAGGAGGTCAAAGGACCATTTATTTGGTTGAGGAGGCCAAATTCTTGAAGCATGAGCATAGCCATTGATTGGGAAGAATACGTTTCAGTAGATATTCCACTCCATAAGATAACCAATTAGAGGTAGTGAGAGTTTGAGAATTTAGATTCCAGAAGGCTGAATTCGCAGAGGAGTTCCTGGCCGCATATTTAAAGGGACAGGTGTTGAAAGATCTTCCACTCCAGAAGGTTGTCATAAAGAGAAAATAAAAGTTTAAGAACTAAAAATATTGAAGTCCAATCGCATGGAGGAAATCATAGCCGCACATCTACAGTGAAAGGTGTCATTAGATCCTCCACTCCAGAAGATAGTTATTGAGGAGGAAGCGAGAGTTGAAAAATGAAACTCCCGAATACCGGAGAGTTGGAATCAACAATGGTCGTTGATTTGAATGGGAGCTACATGTCGACAAATCATGGAGATCTGGGATCATGCATGGAAGGAGGATAAATAGTAGTTGTTGATTGCAGATCATCACCAAGGGATTGGAGATCAATGGACGAGAAGGATTGTGGCTCTAAGACATGCTCAGACGTTAGCAATCTGAGAGAAGGCTGCAATTAAAACCACCGTATCGCCAAGGGAATACGTGGGGATTTGTAGTGAATTATACCACAGTAAACATGTACCAATAAACCTAAACCATGCATTAACCTATACCTAAACCTGTAATCAACTTGTACCATAAACAATTACATCAACCATGCACCAACCTGTAATCAACTTGTACCATAAACAAGTGCATCAACCATGCACCAACCTATACCAAACAATCTATAATCAACCTGCACCATAAATAAGTGCAACCAACCATGTACCAAGTATGTACCAATCATGTGTCAACTACTCATCAACTATGACTCATCAATATGTACCAACATCATCAACTATACACGTGATGTATGTGCCAACTCATCAACTACTTGTCTCAACCATGTACCCAACTTGTACCTCAACCAAAAGCCCTCATCAATTTCATGATCCAAATATGATTTATAACTCGGTAATAGATCTGGTGTATATGATCACATACCTGAAAACATTCCTTAACTTTAAACAACAAGAGACTAGCATTTACATCAAACTTTTCTTTAGTCTCACATGACTAGTTTTGGATTAGTCAACAACCCTAACTTGAAATAATCATAACTTTGTACCTGTAATGAATAAATATCTGAAACTGATACACAATGTTTTTTTTGTTTGTTAGTTTTTCTGTGACATGTTGGACTAACATGTGGCTAATAAACCATGACTCAGCATCATATAAGCCTTCAAAATCACCTGGGGATCGCACCCGGCCTGAGCCACACCAACCCTTAACATGGATGGATTGTTTGTCCCCGCAGGTTTCAAACCAGTGACTTTTAACATCACAGAGTGCCTTAACATCACACTATGTCACCGACTGTCCTACACCTCGGGGAATAACTGATACACAATGTTATTCATCTTTTTTTATGCAATTCCTCTAGGTTTCACTACTTGGAACCTCTCAGAAACGTAGTTATATAAAAAATGGCATACCTTGTTGAATTCTGGCTTATTCTAGAGAGCGACCATGTAGAGCATGCCCCGCACAAAATATTTCTTGAATAGATATGAAACTATTACATATAATACTGCATACTATAATTTAACCACAAAATTTGGTCTTACTGAATTTGTATCTTTTATGAAGAAGTTACGATGTTTTTACTCGAAACACATTTTTTTGACTAGTTTTAGGACTATCCACAAACCCTATTTTCCACAGAATATAACTCCAAAAATACAACGACCCACAAGATGAATGTTTTACCACCGATACTTGGATATGTTTCCTCAATGGAATAGCAATTGCACAGTCTTAATCATTCTAGAAAAAAAAATATTGTGAAAATGGTGAGATGACTTGTAAATAACATACCTTAGAAAGCATCATCAAAATAATTTGTCCTTCCTTGAATTCCGGCCTTTTTTTCTTCACCTTCCCTAAGAAATTTGGCTTAGATATCCTTTGGTTACCTCAGAAACCTATAGGTATTCAATATTCTCAAGTGTTTCTAAAATGATAGAGCCTTGCCTCTTATTTATACTCTCCAAGTAGTTTCCTTAAAAACATCTTCTAGGTCACTTTGCGCACTTTCTTTATTTTAGGGTTAACCCACTTCTAATTTCTCCATTAAATTTATTATTTAAATAATTTATTTTGTATTCACTTTGAATTATAGTACACTCATCAATTCACTTTATTATTTACCTTCTAAAATCTATTAAACCATTTTGACTACTTTGACTTTTCAGGGCTTCTAGATGGCATAAGAGGGTCCTCAAACTTCGTAAGGCCATAACTCTCAAACCGTGAGGATTTATGTGACGTTCCACATACCACCAGAAATGGAATGACATGTACCATCCATATAGAATAGTATTACCTAAAAATATATCAAAACTCGTACCATTATCCATCAAACAAACTTGGGTCCATTACCCAAACCTGGGTTCTCCAACTTCTCATGGCCATAACTCTCTAACCGTGAGAAGTTATGTGACGTTCCACATACCACTGGAAATGGAATGAAAAGAAATATCCATATAGGATAGTTTCATTGAAAAATTCAATGACCTTCATCTCATTATTCCACAAATAATAATGGGTTCTCTAACCATACTTCTAGGATAACTCAATCCGCAAAGCGTCTTCCCATGAGGGATTTCACCATAAGGGGACCACTTTGGAGTTCATCCATTTCTACTTATTATCAACCATGACAAGAAAATAATGATTCATATTTGCATCAAACAATATTGGGTCCATTACCCAACCTTTGTGCCACGGGGCTTTCTTCAAGGGTTGACATCAATGACAACCAATCTTAATCAACAATCTCCCCCTTTGGCATTGATGGAAACACTCTGATGCAATACTGAAATCATATCACTCATGCTCCCCCTGGAACCATACCTCTATCCTCTGCATCTCTGTCACCATTTCCCCCCCTAAAATCATGCCTCTATCCTCTGCATCTGATAAATCTCTCCCCCTTTGTCATCAATGGAAAAGTTATCTGTCCATCCAGGGCTGCTCCCCCTGACTAGAATATCTTCTTATGATGCTTCCTCATGTATATATAAGATATATAAGATAAAAATTCAAAAGAATTCATTTTGGAGTATAAATAAATCTGAGTCTTTGGCAAAGATACTCAAAGGCTTCCCGTGGAAGTGGTTTTGTAAAGATGTATGCCACTTGTTCTTTTGTGCCCACATACTCAAATTTGATGTTCTTTTCTGCAACCTGTTCCTGTAAAAAATGATACTTGATTGGAATGTTCTTCATCTTGGAGTGCATCACTGGATTCTTTGAGACATTGATGGCACTTTTATTATCACAATAGATTGGAATGGGATCATCATACTCAACCTGTATATATGTCAGAGTTTTTTTCATCCAAAGAACCTGTGTACAATATGATGTTGAGGCAATGTACTCTTCCTTGACTGTAGATAAGGATATTGATGATTGTTTCTTTCTTATCCATGATACTAAATACTCACCCAAGTAGAATTCTTCTCCACTGGTGCTTCATCAGTCATGAATACAACCTGCCCAATCTACATCTATGTAGGCAATAAGTGATAGATCCTTTCCTTTTGGATACCATAATCCAAACTCTTATGTTCCTTTCAGATATCTAAAAATCCTCTTCACTGCTAATACATGTGATTCCTTTGGTGCTTCTTGAAATTGTGCCACCTGTCAAAGTTCTTTCATTACATATGGTCTCGATGTTTTCACATATAGTAGGCTACCAATCATTGACCTGTATTGCCTCTGATCTGTAGACTTTGAATCATCATCTTTTCTCAACTTGCAACTGGTTTGCATGGGAGTGATAACTGGTTTACAATCTTCCATATCAAAACTTTTTAGCATTTGTCTGATATACTTGGTTTGAGAAATAAAAATTCCTTGGTTTCTTTGGCGTATCTGAATTCCCAGAAAGAAGGATAGTTCTCCAAGTAACGACATTTCAATTTCATTATGCATATCTTTTGCAAATTTTTGGCTTAACCTGTCATCATCACTACCCAAAATAATATCATCAAAATAAACTTCAATTAATAAAATATTGCCTTGACTTACCTTGATGTAGAGGTTTTTGTCTTCACTTCCTTTTATAAACCCTACCTGTTGCAGATACTTATCCAGTCTAGAGTACCATGCTCTAGGAGCCTGCTTTAGACCATACAAGGCCTTCTTTAATTTACACACATAATCTGTGTTTTATGACAACTAAAATCCTTTTGGTTGTTCAATGTAGACTTCTTCTTCAAGTTCCCCATTCATAAAAGATGATTTTACGTCCATTTGATACATTTTAATATTTTTGGACCATGCATAAGCTAAAAGAAAACAGATTGCTTCCATTCTAGCAATTGGGGAAAATATCTCTTCAAAGTTGATTCTTTCAACCTGTGCATATCCTTTACATACCAATCTATCTTTTTTCCTTGTAACTTGTTCATATTCACTCAATTTATTCCTGAACACCCACTTTGTGTCGATCACATTCTTATTCTTTGGTCTTGGAACCAGTTCCCAAGTGTCATTTTTTTCTATTTGATCCAATTCTTCATCCATCTCCTTTTTCCAAAATTCATCCTTGTTGGATTCTTCAAAACATTTTGGTTCAATTGTAGATGAGAGTGTTAGGTGTGTTTGTTCTGGTGAGCGGATTTTTCTTCTAGTCTCAACTCCTGCATATTTGTTTCTGATAATCTATTTTGAAGGACGATTCTTTTGTACTCGGTTACTGGGTGTCTTTGGAGGCACTTGCTGAACTTGCTCTTATGCTTCTGTCGTATTCTCTTAATCTTCCTCTTCTACTTCTTTTTCATCTTCTTCTTCTTCTTCTAAGAGTTGTTTCATTAATTCATTTTCTTCTTCCTTTGATTTTAGTCTACTTGTTTCATCAATTGTCACATTGATGCTTTCCACAACTTTGTTAAATCTTAGATTGTAACACTTGTATGCTTTCCTTGTACTTGAGTAACCAACAAGTACTCCTTTGTCCATGTGAGAGTCAAAATTTCTCATTCTGCCATCTTCTCTTTTTATATAGCATTTTTTTCCAAAAAATTTGAAGTGCTTTACATTTGTTGGTCTTCCTTTCCATAGTTCGTAAGGAGTTTTGTCAATGTTGTTTCTGAGCATTACTCTATTTTTAATGTGAACTGTTGTATGTATTGTCTGTGTCCAAAATATATCTGTCAATTTTGAATCCATTAGCATTGTTTGAGCCATTTCCTGTACTATCCCGTTCTTTCTTTCAACAACTCCATTCTGTTGAGGTGTCCTAGCAACGGAGAATTGCCTTTTTATTCCATGATTTTTGTAGTATTCCATAAATTCCTTTGAGGTGAACTCTCCTCCATTATCAAATCTCAAGCATTTGATTTTTGAATCCATTTCATTTTCAACCATTTCCTTGTAGATCTTGAAGTTTTCAAAAGCTTATGACTTATTCTTGAGAAAGAAAATTGCATTCATTCTTGTATAATCATCAACTAATAACATAAAGTATTTCTCACCTTTTAAGCCATTTTTTCTAGTTGGTCCAACTAGATCGATATGCACAATTTCCAGTGGTCTTGTCGTTGATATTCCTTTGATTTGAACTTGGTCTTTGTTTCATTTCCTTGTTGACAATGCTTGCATAAAGTGTTGGTTGGTTTCATGATCTGGGGCATTTCTCTAACTGCTTCTCTTTTACTGACGTTGACAAGGTTATCAAAATGTATGTGACCCATTCTTCTGTTCCATAGCCAACTTTCATCTTCCTTTCCTAGACAACACTTTTCATTTCCAAATTCACTTAACACATATATGTTTCTTGAAGTACTTGCAGTTGTAGAGACCAATTTCCATGAAAATTATTTTCTTATCTCACACGTTTTTGAATCGAAAGTAACTTTATGTCCTTGGTCACACATTTGATTCACACTTAGAAGATTATGTTTCATGTCTTCTACTAATAGAACATTTTATGCCTTTTCATTCTTGTTCCCAATTCAGACTGTGCATTTTCCAATGATTTTGGCCGAATCATCATTTCCGAAGGATACTGATCCATCTCTTTCCTTTCGTAATGTAAGAAACTTGTCTCTATCACCTGTCATGTGTTTTGAACACCCACTGTCAACATACCAACCGTGTTTCTTCTGCTTATCTTGTAGAGCGATTGTGCATTCTTCATTTCTATAATGATCTTTCTTTCTTATCCATGTCGTTTTCTGAGGTTCATGTCTATGAGTGTTGTTATTCTTTTGAGGTTCTTTAGGAGGGACTGTCATTCTGCAATCTTTGGCCATGTGTCCAAAATTGTTACATTTGTAACATTCCACTTCATTTCTCAAATATTCAAACCTGTTGTAACTTCTTCTTTGTGTTTCACTAGGTTTTCTTTAATAACCCCTTTGTGTATGAATCTAAAAGTTGTTATTGTTCCTATTGTTAGCTCTGCAATTCACAACTTTATGTCCAAAATTATTACATGTATAACATAAACCAAAAAATATAGTTTGATACATGGGAGTTGAATATCTTTTGAAAGGAGGTGCTCTTATGAATACTTCTTCTTCTTGAGGCCTATATGTCTGTTTTTTATTCTGAAATATGACTCTTCTTGGTGGAGGAGTATCCCTGTAATCTTCGTTGTATATCCTTCTATCCACTTTGATTGTTTATGCATAGCTTTTTGGATATGTTTCTTTCTCTCTTGTTTTGGAGATTGATCCCTTTTTTGTCTGATTATATCCAAGTCCGGTCTGGTCAATATGAGATTTTTTACTGTTGATAATGTCATCCAAAACTTTTGAGATATTCTGCATATTTTTCTTTTGAATATCCTTTCTTAGTGTGACAATCTCTTCTTCCAAGTTTCCAATGATTCTGTCATTTTCTTCTAGCTTTTCTTTGAGTGTTTCTTCAATTATTTTATCTTCTTCTATTTGAACCTTCAATTTTGTGATCATTTGTTCTAGTTCTGGAGTGCCCTTTTTCTTGTCTAGTTCTGCTTGTAGTCTCTTATTTTTATTATTTTATCTTCTAATAACTTCTATGGAACACATTAGTTCTTCTCTATAGTCAACTTCTGCCTCTTCAATTTCATATTCGACTTCTTCATATTCTTCTTCGGCTTCTTCATATTATTCTTCAGAGTCTTCTTTGTCAGATTCTTTTACTGCCATGAATATAACTCTTCTTGTATCGATGTCACCCACTACATCTTCATCTGATGATGAGATGTCTTCTTTGGTGCATAATCATTTCTTGAAAACTTTATTTGTAGTTATTTTTTCTTTATATGTGTGTCTTCCTTTTGAGTAACCTTCATCATTTATCTTTTTCGTATGAGGAAATTTGTTAGAAAAATGACCAATACCATCACAATTAAAACAAAATAAAGGAATCTTACCTCTATACCTACCATTGGTTCCCTTGTTCATTATTTTGACAAAGTTGGCCACTTCTTCATCATCTTCCGAGACGTCACTGTTGCTGCTATATTCTTCTTGTTCCTTTTTCTTTTTCTTTGATATTTTGGATGCTTTGAAGGCTGCTTCTTTTACATATGGATTTTCTTGTTCAGTTCTCATTTCATATGCTGTGAAGATTCCATGCAGTTTGTCCATTCTTATTGAGTTTAGATCCGATATTTCTTCTAGTGCTAATATCTTAAGGTTAAATCTCATAGGAAGAGATCTTAGTACCTTTTGAACAATTACATATTCTTTAATTTCTTCTCCCAATCCTATGATTGAATTCACTGTTTCATCGACTCGTAAGAAGTAGGATGCACTATTCTCATCTTCCTTCATTTTTAGTTGTTCGAACTGACCTCTGTAAGTTTGAAGCTTTATTGCTTTGAATTTTGTATCTCCCTCATAAACATTTCTAAGCTTGTCCCAAATCTTTTTAGCGGATTTACAATGTGAAACTTTGGTGAATACCGTATCACTGAGACCATTCAAAAGTCAATTTTTGGCTTTGGAATTATTCTCACCGAGTTTCACTTATTTGTCATTTGTTGGTGGAACTGTTGGTGTTGTGTATCCATCTACAATTGATTTTCAAACTTGAAATCCCTGTGCCTGTATATATGTCTTCATCCTTATGCTCCAAAAAACATACTTATTGTTGGAAGATTGGTTGTTGTCATTGATGTCAATCCTAGTCATGGGTTTTGGACCATAAGATTGATGAAGTTATTTGGACATGAAGGAAAATGAACATGCAGATACAACACCCATGGATGGATAGTATACATCATGTTTTTTCCAGTGGTATGTGGCATGTCACGTGGATCCTCATGGTTGAGGAGAAATGAATTTTTGAAGATGACAAAGTGAATTGTACATGTAG
>ML778744.1:692607-739607 GCA_009831015.1 Picea engelmannii
AAGGAGAGCGCCATTCACCCATCCCATTCGAAGTATACCATTTAGTTGTACGATATTGACTGCACCAGAATGTTAGATTTCTGCAACTATGAATGGACCCAACTAATGCATGCACAACTTGCCTGGATGTTTCTGATATTGGTTGTCATAGAGGAGTAACTTTCCCCCTTGCGTGAATATTTTGGAATTAATATGCATGTCATGCCAAGCTTTCTTCCTAGGTTTCTCAATTGTCTGATGAAAATCTGCTAAAAATATTGCTTCCTCAAACTCTTGCAAGTATGCAATCCTTCGCACCATTGATTCATCATATGTCATGTGTGTATCCTGTGCTATATAGAGACTAGGAGTAATAATTTCTATGGGTACAAGAACTGTTGATTAATTGGGTTGGTTTTCATTTATGTCAACCCTTGAAGAAATTCCGGTAGTGAATTCCAGTAGAGAATTCCAGTAGCACAAAGGTTTGGGTAATGGACACAGGTTTTTTTGATGTATAATGGTATGAGTTTTGATATATTTTCAGGTAAGACTATTGTATATATATATATTACATGTCATTCCATTTCTGGTGGTATGTGGAACGTACATAACTCCTCACGATTTGAGAGTTATGGCCTTACGAAGTTGGAGGACCCTCATATGTTGGCTTGAAGCCCCAAAAGGTCAAAGAAGTGAAAGTGCTTGCAAAGTAGAAATTATTTAAATAATAAAGTGAAGTGACAAAGTCAAAGAGGATTATTTAAATAATAAAGTGAAGTGACAAAGTCAAAGAGGATTATTTAAATAATAAAGTGAAGTGACAAAGTCAAGGAGGATTATTTAAATAATAAAGTAAATGGAGAAATTTCTAATTATGGAAAGTGGTTATAAGAAGGTTAACCCTAAAATGAGGAAAATGGGTTAAGTAGTCAAGTGGCTATTGGATATATGGACAACTTGCAAATTGGGCAAAGTTGGACATAGGTGACTATGTGGACAAAGTGGCTATGTGGACAAAGTGGTCTAGAATATGCTTCTAAGGAAGCTACATGAAAGTATAAATAAGAGGAAAGGCTCTCTCATTTGAATCAAACTTGATCATCTTGAATATCTACAAGTGACTGAGGTAACCAAAGGATATCTAAGCCAAATTTCATAGGGAAGGTGAAGTAAAAAAGGCCAAAATTCAAGGGAGGACAAATTCTTTTGATGATGATTTCTAAGGTATGTTATTTACAGGTCATCTCACCATTTTCGCAATAAAAATTTTTTATAGAATGATTCAGACCGTGAAATTGGGAGGCCATTGAGGAAACATATCCAAGTATTTTTGGTATGAATTTCATCTTGTGGGTCATTTTATTTTTGGAGTTACACTCTGTGGAAAATAGGGTTTGTGGCTTGTCCTGAAACTAGTCTAAAACAAGTGTTTCAGGTAAAAACGTCATAACTTATTCATAACAGATCCAAATCCAGCAAGACAAAATGTGTTGGTTAGATTACATGTTTTAGTATTCTGTGTACAATTTTCAGATCCATACAACAAATATTCTGTGTGGGGCACGCTCTACAAGTTTTCTCTCTAGAATAAGCCAGAATTCAACAAGGTATGTAATTTTTGCTATAACTCCTTTTCTGAGAGGTTCCAAGTAGTGAAACCTAGAGGAATTGATTAAAACACAATGAAGAACATTGTGTACTATTTTCATATCTTTATTCATTAAAGGTACATAGTTATGATTATTTCAAGTTAGGGTTGTTGACTAATCCAAAAATAATCATGTGAGATTAAAGTAAAGTTTGATGAAAATGATAGTCTCTTGTTGTTAAATTTAAGGAAGGTTTGTTGGTTGAGGTACAGGTTGGTGCATAGTATATGCACTTGTTTATGGTACCAATTGATTATAGGTTGATTGGTACAGGTTTACAGCAGTATATCTCACAGTGATAGTGTGACAATGGTTCCATCATTCTACTTATATGTCAGGGAGGTTGGATGGGGAAAGGACACATGGTTGTAGCCACCTTCCTGTTGTAGCCAGAGAACATAGGGGGTTGTAGCCTCCTTCTAGTTGTATCCATATAATTGGGGATTTGGATCTTCCCTCAGGTTGTAGCCTGAGAAACTAGGGGGTTGGAGCCTCCTTCCAGTTGCAGCTGGAAAACAAAGGAAGTTGGTGCTTCCAATGAATGTAATTATTCAAGACATATAAGAAAAATCATTATGTGGTTTTCTCTCGCTTTGGATTTCCACGTAAAAACACTGGTGTACTGTGTATGTGTATGATTGTTCATTTGTTCAATTTTTATTTACTCTGCAAATATTGGATGATAATTCTACAATGATATAACACTTTCATTATATGGTTAAAAAGGATTAGATTTCTCTATTACTAATTCACCCCCCACCCCGCCTCAGTAATCCAACAATTGGTCCCAGAGAAGGTTCCTTCAGAAACCAGTTTAACCACTGAAAGGTAGATCATGGAGAGAAATAACATGTATAAAAATGGAATACCATAGTTTGATGGACAAAAGTATGCATTTTGGAGCATAAGGATGAAGACATATATACATGCACAAGGATTTGAAATTTGGAAATCAATTGTAGATGGATACACATCACCAGCAGTTCTGGCGACAAATGACAAAGTAGTGAAACTCAGTCGAAATAATTCCAAAGCCACAAATGCACTTCTGAATGGTCTTGGAGAATCAGTATTCACCAAAGTTGCACATTGTAAATCCACTAAAGAGATTTGGGAAAAACTTTGAAATATTTATGAAGGAGATTGAAAATTCAAAGCAACAAATCTTCAAACTTACAGAGGTCAGTTCGAACAACTAAATATGAAGGAATATGAGAGTATTGCAACTTACTTTTTACGAGTCGATGAAATAGTAAATGAAATCTTGGGATTGGGAGAAAAAAACAAAGAATATGTAATTGTTCAAAAGGTACTAAGATCTCTTCCTATGATATTTGACCCTAATATATCAGGACTAGAAGAAAGAGTAGACCTAAACTCAATAAGCATGGATGAACTACATGGCATCTTCACAACATATGAAATGTGAACTAAACAAGAAAATCCAGATATAAAAGAAACATCCTTCAAAGCATCCAAAATGTCAAAGAAAAAGGGAAAGAAAAAATAAAAAGAACATAGAAGCAACGGTGACGTCTCGAAGGATGATGAAGATGCGACCAACTTTGTCAGAAGATTGAACAAGGGAACCAATGGCAGGTATAGAGGTAAGCTTCCTTTGATTTTTTTTAATTGTGATGATATTGGTCATTTTGCTAACAAATTTCCTCATATTAAAAAGAGAAATGATGAAAGTTACTCAAATAGAAAACAAACATATAAAGTCAAAAGAACCACAAAGAAAGTTTTCAAGAAAATATTATGCACCAAAGAAGACATCTCATCATCAAATGAAGATGAAGTCGGTGACAGTGAGACAAAAAAAGTTCTATTCATGGAATTAGAAGACTCTGAAGAAGAATATGAAGAGGACAAATAAGAATATGAAGAGGTCGAAGAAGAATATGAAGAGGCAGAAGTTGACTACCGAGAATAATTGTTGTGTTCCATAGAAGTTATCAGAAAAGAAAATAAGAAAAACAAGAAACTACAAGAGGAACTAGACAAGAAAGAAGACACTCAGGAAATAGAACAAATGATCACAAATTTGAAGGTTCAAATTGAAGAAGATAAAATAATAGAAGAAGAACTCAAAGAACAACTAGAAGGAAGAGATAAGATCATTGGAAATTTGGAAGCATAAATTGTCACATTAAGAAAGGATCTTCAAAAGAAAAATATGCAGAACAACTCAAAAGTTTTGAATGACATTATTAGTAGTCAAAAACCTCATCATGACATGTCCGAACTTGGATACAATCAGACAGAAAAGGGATCAAACTCCAAAACAACAAAACAATAAACATATCCAAAAATCTATGTAGAAACAATCAAAGGGGATATAAAGGTCTACAAATAAAATTATAGGGACACTCCTCCACCGAGAATATTCAAATTTCATAATCAATGACCGACAGAAACATATAGGCCTCGGGAAGCAGAAGGATTCATAAGAGTACCTCCTTTTAGAATATCTTCAACTCCTAGGTATCAAACTATATTTTTTGGTTTATTTTATGCATGTAATAATTTTGGACATAAATTTGTGAATTGAAGAGCTAACAACAGGAACATAAACAACTTTGAAAGTCATACACAAAAGGGTTATCCAAGAAGGCCTATTGAAACACAGAGAAGAAGTCACAACATGTTTGAATCTTTGAGCACTGAAGTGGAATGCTACAAATGTAACAACTTTGGACACATGGACAAAGATTGTAGAATGGAAGTCCCTCCTAGAGAACCAAAATAGAACTACAACAGTCACAGACATGAACCTTAGAAAAGGACATGGATAAGAAAGAAGAATCAGTATAGGAATGAAGAATGCACACTCGCTCTACAAGATAAGAATAAGAAATGTGGTTGGTATGTTGACGGTGGCTGTTCAAAACTCATGATAGGTGATAGGGATATGTTTCTTACATTAATAAAGGAAATATATGGACCAGTCTCCTTCGGAAATGATGATTAAGCTAAAATTATTGGAAAAGACATAGTCAGAATTAGGAACAAGAATACCAAGGAAGAAAATGTTTTACTAGTAGAAGATATGAAACATAATCTTCTAAGTGTGGGTCAAATGTGTGAACAAGGTCATAAAGTTACTTTCGATTCACAAAAGTGTGAGATAAGAAAATAAGGTTCAAGAAAATTGATTGGAACAACTACAAGAACTTCAAGCAACATATATGTATTAAGTGAAATTGGAAATGAAAAGTGTTTCCTAGGAAAGGATATGAAAGTTGGCTATGGCACATAAGAATGGGTCACATACATTTTGAAAACCTTGTCAAATTCATCAAAATGGAAGAAGTTAGAGAAATTCCCTGGATCACAAAACCAACCAACACTTTATGCAAGCATTTTCAACAAGGAAAGCAAACAAAGACTAGGTTAAATCAAAAGAATATTCAACGACAAGACCACTAGAAATTGTGCATACTGATCTACTTGGACCAACTACAAAAAAGGGTTTAAAAGGTGAGAAATACTTTATGTTATTATTTGATGATTATACAAGAATGACTGCAATTTTCTTTCTCAAGAATAAGTCAAAATATTTTGAAAACTTCAAGGTCTACAAGGAAATGGTTGAAAATGAAATGGATTCAAAAATCAAATTATTGATATATGATAGTGGAGGAGAGTTCACTTAAAAGGAATTTATGGACTACTACAACATGCATGGAATAAAAAGGCAATTCTATGTTGCTAGGACACCTCAACAGAATGGAGTTGTTGAAAGAAAGAACAGGACAATACAGGAAATGGCTCGAACAATGCTAATGGATTCCAAATTGACAGATATCTTTTGGACACAGGAAGTGCATACAACAATTCACATTCAAAATAGAGTAATGCTCAGAAACAACACTGACAAAACTCCCTATGAGCTATGGAAAGGAAGACCAAAAAATGTGAAGCACTTGAGAGTTTTTGGAAGCAAATACTACATCAAAAGAGAATATGGAAGAATGAGAAAGTTTGAATCTCGTGTGGAAAAAGGAGTACTTGTTGGTTACTCAAGTACAAGGAAATCATACAAGTGTTACAACCTGAGATTGAACAAAGTTGTGGAAAACATCAATGTAATAATTGATGAAATAGGTAGACAAGAATTAAAGGAAGAAGAAAACGAATCAATGGAACAACTTTACGAATGAGAAGTAGAAGATGAAAAAGAAGTAGAAGGGGAAGATGAAGAGGATCCGAGAGAAGCTTAAGAGCAAGATCAGCAAGTGCCACAAAAGACACCTAGCAGATGAGTACAGAAGAATCATCCTTCAAATCATATTATCGAAAACAAAGATGCAGGAGTTGAGACTAGAAGAAGAATCTGTTCACTAGAAAAAACACACCTAGCACTCTCATCTACAATTGAACCAACCTGTTTTGAAGAGGCCGAAAATGATGGATTTTGGAATAAGGTCATGGATGAAGAATTGGATCAAATAGAGAAAAATGACACTTGGGAATTGGTTCCAATACCAAAGGATAAGAATGTGATCGACACAAAGTGGGTATACATGAATAAATTGAATGAAGATGGACAGGTTACAAGGAACAAAACTAGATTGGTATGTAAAGGATATGCACAGGTTGAAGGAATCATTTTCCCTAGTTTCCAGAATGAAATCAATCTGATTGCTTTTAGCTTATGCATGCTCCAAAAATATTAAAGTGTATCAGATGGACATAAAATCATCTTTTCTGAATGGGGATCTTGAAGAAGAAGTCTACATTGAACAACCAGAAGGATTTTAGTTGTCAGAGAATGCATATTATGTGTGTAAATTAAAGAAGGCCTTGTATGGTCTAAAACAGGCTCCTAGAGCATGGTACTCTACACTGGATAAATATCTACAGTAGTTAGGGTTTAGAAAAGGAAGTGCAGACAACAACCTCTAGATCAAGGTAACTCAAGATAGTATTTTATTAATTTAAGTTTATGTTGATGATATTATTTTTGGAAGTACTGATGACATGTTAAGCCAGAAATTTGCAAAGGACATGCAGAATGAATTTGAAATGTCATTACTTGGAGAACTATCCTTGTTTCTGGGTCTTTAGATACATCAATGCAACCAAGGAATTTTTATTTTTCACACCAAGTATATCAAATAAATGCTAAAGAGGTTTGCAATGGAAGATTGCAAACCAATTATCACTACCATGAAAATCAGTTGCAAGTTGAGAACAGATGATGATTCAATGTCTACAGATCAGAGGCAATACAAGTCAATGATTGGTAGCCTACTATATGTGACAACATCCAAACCAGATGTAATGTAGGAAGTTGGATAGGTGGAATGATTTCAAGAAGCACCAAAGGAATCACATGTATTAGTAGTGAAGAGGCTTTTTAGATATCTCAAAGGAACATAAGAGTTTGGGTTATGGTATTCAAAAGGAAAGGATCTATCACTTATTGCCTACACAGATGCAGATTGGGCAGGTTGCATTGATGACCGACAAAGCACCAGTGGAGAAACGTTCTACTTGGGTGAGTGTTTGGTATCATGGATAAGAAAGAAACAAGCATCAATATATTTATCTACAGCCGAGGAACTGTATATTTCACCAACAACATGTTGTACATAGGTTCTATGGATGAAATAAATTCTTACAAATATGCAGGTTGAGTATGATGAGCCTATTCCAATCTATTGTGATAACACAAGCGCCATCAATATCTTAAAGAACTCGTTGATGCACTCCAAGAAAAAGAACATTCCAATCAATTATCACTTTCTACAGGAACAGGTTGCAGAAAATAACATCGGAGTTGAATATCTGGGCACAAAAGAACAAGTGGAAAACATCTTTACAAAACTGCTTCCACGAAAATACTTTGAGAATCTTCGCTAGAGACTTGAAGTTATTTCTACCCCAAAATGAATGATTTTGAATGATTATCTTATATTTCTTATATGTACATGAGGAAGCACCATAAAGAGGACAATTTAGGTTGGTAGATTAGATGAGACAGTTAGGGGGAGTAGACTTGAATGGAAATATACCTTTTCCATTGATGAAAAAGGGGAGAGATCTATCATATGAAGAGGACAGAGGCATGGTTCCAGGGGGAGAATTGGTCACAAAGATGCAAGCATGGTTCCAGGGGGAGCATGAGTGATATGATTTCAGTGTTGCATTAGAGTGTTGCCATCAATGCGAAAGGGGGATATTGTTGATTAATTGGGTTTGTTTCCATTGATGTCAACCCTTCAAGAAAGTCTGGTAGTGAACTTAAGTAGCACAGAGGTTTAGGTAATGGACCCAAGTTTTTTTGATGTATAATGGTATGAGTTTTGATATATTTTCAGGTAAGATTATCCTATATGGATAGTACATGTCATGTCATTTATGATGGTATGTGGAACGTCACATAACTCCTCACGGTTTGAGAGTTATGGCCTTATGAAGTTGGAGGACCCTCATATGTTGGCTTGAAGCCCCAAAAGGTCAAAGAAGTCAAAGTTCTTGCAAAGAAGAAATTTTTTAAATAATAAATTGAAGTGACAAACTAAAAAATGATTATTTAAATAATAAAGTGAAGTGATAAATTCAAAGAGGATTATTTAAATAATAAAGTGAAGTGACAAAGTCAAAGAGGATTATTTAAATAATAAAGTGAAGTGACAAAGTCAAGGAGGATTATTTAAATAATAAAGTAAATGGAGAACTTTCTAATTATGGAAAGTGGTTATAAGAAGGTTAAACCTAAAATGAGGAAACTGGTTTAAGTAGTAAAGTGGATAATGGATATATGGACAACTGAAAAATTGAGAAAAGTTGGACATAGGTGACTATGTGGACAAAGTGGTCTAGAAGATGCTTCTAAGGAAGCTACATGAAAGTATAAATAAGAGGCAAGGATCTCTCATTTGAATCAMACTTAAGAATATTGAATATCTACAGGTGAATGAGGTAACCAAAGGATATCTAAGCCTAATTTCAGAGGGAAGGTGAAGTAAAGAAGGATGAAATTCAAGGGAGGATAAATTCTTTTGATCATTATTTCTAAGGTATGTTATTTACAGGTCATCTCACCATTTTCACAATAATTGTTTTTCTAGAATGATCCAGACTATGAAATTGGGATGCCATTGATGAAACATATAGAAGTAGTGGTGGTACGAATTTCATCTTGTGGGTCATTTCATTTTTGGAGTTACACTCCGTGGAAAATAGGGTTTGTGGCTAGTCCTGAAACTAGTCTAAAACAGGTTTTTCGAGTAAAAACGTCATACCTTCTTCATAAAAGATCCAAATTTAGTAAGAAAAAATGTGTTGGTTAGAGTAAAGTCTTTAGTATTCTGTGTACAATTTTCAGATCCATACAACAAATATTTTGTGCAGAGCACGTTCTATAAGTCTTCTCTCTAGAATAATTCAGAATTCTACAAGGTATGCCATTTTTTCTATAACTCCTTTTCTGAGAGGTTCCAAATAGTGACACCTATAAGAATTGCATAAAATACATTGAATACAATTGTGTACTATTTTTAGATATTTATTCATTAGAGGTACAGGGTTATGATTATTTCAAGTTAGGGTTGTTGACTAATCCAAAACTAGTCATGTGAGACTAAAGTAAAGTTTGATGAAAATTCTAGTCTCTTGTTGTTAAAGTTAAGGAAGGTTTGCAAGTTGAGGTATAGGTTGGTGCATGGTTGATGCACTTGTTTATGGTACAAGTTGATTACAGGTTGATTGGTACAGGTTTACAACAATATATCTCATAGTGATAGTGTGATAGTGGTTACATCATTCTACTTATACATCAGGGCAGTTGGATGGGGCAAGGACAGGTGGTTGTAGCCACCTTTCGGTTGTAGCCGGAGAAAAAGGGGGGTTGGAGCCTCCTTCTAGTTGTAGCTAGAGAATTGGGGAGTTAGATCTTCCCTCAGGTTATATCCTAAGAAACTAGGGGGTTGGAGCCTCCTTCCAGTTGCAGTTGGAAAACAAAGGAAGTTGGTGCTTCCAATGAATGTAATTCTTCAATACATATAAGAAAAGTCATTATGTGGTTTTCTCTCTCTTTGGGTTTCCACGTAAAAACAATGGTTTACTGTGTATGTGTATGATTGTTCATTTGTTCATTTTTTATTTACTCTGCAAATATTGGATGATAAAGATAAATTTATATAACACTTGCATTATATGGTTAAAAAGGATTAGATTTCTCTATTAATGATTCACCCCCTCTCTTAGTAATCCAACAAGAAATTCTTTCCCAGAGACCAACTGAAATGGGGTATACATGTGTAACTTATTCATGGTAATCATGTAATCCCACAATACTTCTAGAACACTATCATCCCAGTCTTCCTAGTTTGCGCAACATACTTTTGTTAGTCCTCTTTCCATAATTTTATTGAATTCCTCTACTGTACCAATAGATTGTGGATGATAGGGATTTCTCTTATGGTATTGTATAAGAAATTTAGTTGTCAATTTTGTGATGGTGTTGCTGATAAAGTGATGACCTTGATCATTGGTTAGACTTCTAGGACATACAAACCAAGTGATAACTTTCTCAAAGGTAAATCTAGCATCTGTATTTGTAGAACAGTCTTGAACTACCTCTGCTTCATCCCATCTTGAAAGGTAATCAATTGTGTTAATGATGTATCTATCCTTGGAGTGTTTAGTTGAGGGGTTGATTGGTCCAATAAAATCAATAGTCCACTTCTCAAATGCCTGAATTTCTCTGACTAGCTAAAGGGGTAATTTGTCTCTGTGTGAGGGCTTCCCTAATATTTGGTAGGTGTCACTCGATCTAGCATATTCCTTATCATATTTAAATAATGTGGCCCACCATAATATAGCTTGAAGTACCTTATGTGTAGTGGATTTACCTCGAACATGTCCTCCTGCAACTCCATTGTGTCATTCAAATAGGATATCCTTCCTTTCATTGTTCAAGACACATCTCCTCAGGATGTTGTCGAGTCCTAATTTGTAAAGTTGTTCGGAAATCAACTGATAGTCTATTGCGCGAACCACCATGTATTAATTTTGGGTTGCGAAGTAAGTTTCTAGGCAGGTCCCTATGCTTAGGAAGACAACAATGTCTTGAAGATAATATGGGATGGCCTCAATCCGGAATAGGTCTGCATCCGGGAGTTGATCATCCACTCCTCTGATACTTTCCCCTGACTCCAACCTGGAAAGGTGATCTGAACCTACATTTCATCTTCCTGGTTTGACAATTACTTCAAATGAAAAATATTGAAAAAATAGTGTCCACCTAAAAATTCTTCCTTCCAGTGTTGGTTTATTGACTTGGTACTTCAAGGTGGAATGCTCAGTGAAAAAATTGAAATGCGACCCTAACAAGTAGTGTCTAAACTTTTGTAATGCATAAATCATAGCCAAACCTTCCCTTTCAGTGGTTGCGTAGTTTTTCTCAACTTGCGATAGTTTTCTGCTGGAAACGTAGATAGGGTGGTCCATACTCCCTTCCCCTGGTTGCGCTAAAATGGCTCCCAGAGAAATGCTTGATGCATCCACATGTACATGGAATTAAATTTCCCAATTGGAAAATATCAAGATAGGTGTAGTAATCAATTTTTATTTGAGAATATTGAATGCATTGTCACACTCTGGTGTCCATTAGAATAGTCCAGACTTCTTCAATAATTTCTCAAGGGGTGTGGTGATATTTTCATATTTTTTGATGAGCCTGTGGTAATATCCTATATGTCCCAGTGTGGTGCGTAACAATCTGGCACTTGTAGGTGGCAACATGTTCAGAATGACTGCAACTTTAGCTGGGTATACTGTTGTTGGGGAAAAACACCCTACGGACTAGCAAATAGAGTTCAGACTTTGCATGCAGATATGACCGAATAGAAATTACTTTCTACCTTCATCCCTAGATTTAAATCCCCTTTTCTTAGTAAATGCATGAAAGATCAACCTACCTCATTACCAGCGTTTGATGTCGATCATCCGTTGTGCTTGATTACTTGTTCGCAATGATCCTTCCAAAGCTGACCTGCATTCAAGACGAGCAACAACTATGCATGCATACTACTTATATACTAACGGGTTGGAAATCAAACATAAACTAATCAAGCCATAAAAATTTCATGAATTGGGACGGGAAAATCATTCTCTTTATTACTTAAAATGAGTCAACTTACAAAAGTTGAGACCGGCCACCGCTCCTTGAACCTGATCCTGGGCTCCTCTTCTTTTGTCCTTCAACTGCTTTACTTTAAATCTCCTTTGGCATTAGGAAAGGCTAAAGGGTTGGGACAATGGAATATGTAAATGGGCAGATTTTCTTTGCTATATTTTTTTCTCCTCCAAATGAGACCCCTACCCCTTCTTTTATAGGCTAGAAGGAGCTAGGTATTTGGACGAACCCTCAGCCATGCATGGTCGGGAGTTTTAGTTAACTCACCCATAGCTTTTTGTTCCATTGACAACTTTATTTTTTTCGTGATTCTGAAGGTCCACGCGGGCTGTAGTAGGCCTGCTAGCATGGACACTGTAGATGCACGCGGGCTGTAGTGGGCCAGCTAGCGTGGACTTTTAAAAATGCAGTTTTTAGAAGAGTTGCTCAGTAGTTTTTGGCAAAGAAGGGCTATGAGATGGCCTGATGCCAAGTAAGCATGTCTGGTGCAATTTAGGGTTATAACAGATGCCCCCTAATGTGTGAGGTCAGAATAGCATATGATGGCCGAAATACATTACCAATCTTTACTGATGTGCTGAACAATTGAGCCCAAGGATCAGGAACCGGGAGGTGTCGTCTGCAAAATAACAAATGTCTCACCGAGGCGGGCATACCCATGCTTAGGATAAAATAGAATCATGGCTACCAATCAAATACACTGTAGATCCATGTCAAATAACTATAAAGAGTAGCCGCGAACAATACACAATGGAGCTACATCTCGAAATCAGAAAGATATACATATAGAGTATCCATCTTCCAGAAGCTAATTTGGCCTGATGGCTGGAGATGAGATCTTCAGAGCTCGAGAAACAACTTCAAAATCTTCAAAACTCGGGTAGGAGTGTAATATGAGTGTACGACTGCACTACCCAGAGGTCTTCGACGGCTCGTCGATCATGGACTTGATAATCTTGATGATCAGACTAAAGGCTTCATAGATTTCGAACAAGGACTTGATTAGATGTTCAGGATGGTCGGGTATGAGGACAAGAGACATATTGCAGAGGGGCCGACTTAGGCTTGGTGACAAACTTCCCTTGGATAATAGCACGAAAAATGATGAGACTCAGGCAACATGTATGTTAATCATAAGTCTACGAAGCAGGAGGCAACGCAAACTCTCCATATGTTTGGAAGGATAACCAAACGGTGGAGGACACAACTCTATATAGCAAGAAAAATATTCCTAATGTCGTACTACATCCCATAGTCTGATGAAAAAATGGACAGATGTGATTTATCCAAGAGCGACTCATTACGCTGCCA
This sequence comes from Picea engelmannii, assembly GCA_009831015.1. Classification (NCBI taxonomy): domain Eukaryota; kingdom Viridiplantae; phylum Streptophyta; class Pinopsida; order Pinales; family Pinaceae; genus Picea; species Picea engelmannii. Next base: position 705,703 of record ML778744.1, read on the forward strand.
ATAAAGAAAATACTTTTCCCTTCCTCTTTTTGGGGTATATTTGATTTTTTGTTCTTTTCAATAATTGTGGAAAAAAGAATAAAGGAATATTATGTTACAAAGGAGGAACAAGTGTTGCAAACATACAAGCTCAAGGCACAAGGACAAGACTGATGTTCTAGTAGAATCATACTCGGGAAAAATTGTGTGGGGGTCAAAGGTGTTTAGACGCAGAAGCAAACTATTACAAGGTTGGCATATAAGGTATGCAAATGCGGTTAATAAAACACACAATGGTAACGTCCTTCGATGTAAGTTTAACGATCCTAGAGAAGGTAAGCTCGGTGGTTTTTCATATTTTAGACAGTCTGAAAAACATAAAAGGAGACTCCATTGGGGTACCTTTTTCAAATATAGTCTAGTCGGTTCGAAAAAGGGTAAACTAGTACTGATTAGACGTAGATTCAAAACCATTTTAATGAGTGTGACAAGGACAAGATCACTCGGCTATTTTTTCATTTTTAAGGAGTCTGAAAAAGGCTTAACTATGGACTCCGTCAGGAATTTTCTTCTGAACCAATTTAACGAGTGTGAAAGAATAAGGTCACTCGACAATATTTTCAATTTTAGGGAGTCTGAAAAGAGCTTAACTATGGGCTCCATGGGGGTTCCTTCTTCGTAAGTTTAGTCCCTCAGGCCCAAAAAATGGATAAAATTATACCTGAGAGTACTCTTCTAAAGAATGGAAGTTCCATAGAGTATACCTTTGTTCATACAGTTGACCGTCTGGACCGAAAAAGGGGTAAACTACCGCCAAACAGACGTGACTTCAAATTTCAGTTTAATGAGCGTGAAAGGCCACAAGATCGTTCAACAATAATTTCATGTTTAGAGGGTCTGAAAAGGGTTTAAAAGAAGACCCATTTAAGGAACGTTCTTCTAGACCAATTGAACGAGTGTGAAGAAACAAGATCACTCGACAATCTTTTCATCTTTAAGGAGTCTGAAAAGGGATTAAAGAAGACTCCATAATGGTTACTTTTCTCAGTTAATCTGGATGAGATAGAAAAGAATAAATGCAGTCTCACCGAATGTTGCTTTCGAATCTCAAACCGAGCTTGAAAAACAACAAAGTTAGCTCATGATAGACTCTTTGTGGGTCGATGTCTGGCATCTCCTCGAGGGAGCTGTATGCTCCGAAGAAAACATTGTCTATGATGCCAGGGGTTCTGGAGATATTGACAGGTATCGTTTCAGCAATGGTTTCCATATTACCCTCAGCATAGATTTTGTGTGTAGCTAAGGGATTAGTATGACAAGACCTATCTCCAGTCATAGTCACGGTGAATTCTCCTTCTTTGATTCATCTTAACTCTGGGAGAAAATATGATCTGTGATGAATATCTTCCCAAGGTTTGTCCAGACTAGTCATTTCTTCAATTACTACTTCATCAGAAGGCAAGACTAAGTCTAACGAATCAATGTTAGCGAGAGAACCCTGAGCCCAAATAGGCTCTAGAATTGGATCTAACTCTTGTGCAGGAGTTGGATCAGTGTTAGCTGAATCTTGCTGGACTAAAGAGTACGCTACTTCAACGGTGGACAAGGGCATGGAAATACCTAGGTTCCCTGCCTCATCCATCGTGGCTGATGGGGAAGGAAGTATCCACGGATCATCGAAGTAAGTCATGTGGAACGACGAAACTTGAAAAATATCAACCTTATGGTGATTGGATATAAACTTGATATTGCCTTGAGGGGGCGGGTAATCAAAGGTCCCCATCAAAGATGGGCACAAACTAACCCCTACGTTGACGACACCTGGTTGAGGATTATCAATCATCGGGACTGTGGATGCCCCCAATGCAGGGTCAGGTATGGAGAAAGACAATTGATCGATGGTCACTATCTGGCCCTCATGTGGAAACAACAAGACCTGGAAAACTGTAGCAACCACAGCTTGCATGGCATAAGTCCAACTCCTTCCTAACAAGAGGTTATAGTCGAGGGGAGCATCGACTACCTCTACTTTGACACACACAGTCTTCCCTCCTAACTGCACGGGGAAAGAAGGAATGATACCATGTGGTCGGAATGAACGACCGTCAAAAGCGGTGATGAGAGTAGGTGACGGAGACAAAACGGGTTGGCCAATGTCCTTCCAACATGTCAACAACATAATGCATGTCGAGGCACCCTCATCAACCACTGTGCGGAAAATATTCCGAGTAAAAGTTTTCGTGGGATAAGCCACTACTATCTGAAATGCTACGTGGTAAGGTAGACGAGGTTTTAAGTCGGTTGTATCCAACATGATTGTACCCATATTACAAGTCTCAGTAGATCCTAAAGCAGTTAAGAAGGCTTTCCTCTGACAAGGGAAACTTTGGAGGACCTCCAAAGTGGACATTGCACAAGGGGTTTGTGATAAATCTTCCACCACAGAGTAGTTCTGGGCAGCCCTTGCATTTGGGTTATGAGAAGCTTTTTTGAATGCTCCTTTGGGAATGTGTGTCATTGTTTCACCCAACATCTTCTCAATCTGTAGAGGAAGAGATGGGAATTCAGATTCTTTACCCTTCTCAGAAGTGCTTGGTTTACTATAGTCATGCGCTCTAGTCGATAAAAAAGCATCACCCTTCACCATATATACATTTGCAGATGCAGGGTTGTTCGTAGGTGGAGGGGGTTCTTGGCTACCCCCTTCCATGCTTGCAGAGGCTTGGGTTAGATTTTTCCCATGTTGAAATGGATTGGTCAACACAGCAGGCTATTGCTGCATCACAAACTTTTGGGCTTCTACAAGTCGAGGACATAGATGGGTCGGGTGGTCTTCCATGCACAAGTTGCATGGATACCTCGCCTTCCATCTCTCAGTGTTGTCCCCATCAAAATTATCGGTGGGTTTATTATCCCCCTTACCCTCATTTCATTGTTTTTTCTTTCCTTCAGGCTGTTGGGTGGCCTTTGGATTAGTCAATTGCACTGTGTGTACATCCGAAGTTTTGGTAGGGGGAGCAGCCAAAGCAGTAGTTTGGCTGGATGTTGTGTGTTGTATCAACAAATACAGTTGCAATTGATGCATCAGTTTCTCAACAGGCTTTGTTTGTGCTAAACCATCAATACCATCAGCAAGTGGTCCATCTCTCTATCTAGTTTTATCCAGTATTGAACGTGGTGCACCTGGCAAGATGTTGTATAATAAACCGGACTGAGAATAAATGAGCTCAAACTGTTGAGCCCTCATGATGGCGTCTTCTTCAGAGAAAACTCCTAACATCACAACGTCTTTGGATAACTGTGGGACCAAATACTTAAGGAACCACTCAAGTAGGAATGTTGGTGGGACTGGTACTTTGATTAAACTCTTTCGACGTCTCCATTCTTGGATGTGATCAGAGATATGGTCCGTTATTGTCTGTTAAAAATTGGTGAGAAGCTCTATGCCAGCGTCGTATCTCATAGGTAACTGGAAATGGTTCAGGAAAGCCATTGCCAGTTCGCCAAAAGAAGAGTATCTTGAGTGATCAAGCTCAATGTACCATTTCGTGGCACTCCCAATGAGAGTACGTTGAAACAATCGCAATTGTATGGAGTCATCTTTCAATGAGTTAGATGAACACCAAAGATGGAAGGTATTCACATGATCTCATGGATCTTCGTTAGGATTGGCCTTGAACTTTGGAATGTTTGAAGGAAACTTCGTCGGCATAGGAGGCCAATGTGGATCGTGACAAATGGGGTCATTCAACAACCTTGTCAAATATGGCAAGTGTAAAGTCGCCAGGAAAGGTAGTTTGGGTTGTTGTTGATAACTTGGGAAAAAGGGTCCTAGAGTTTGACTGGCACCAGGTTTCTAGGAAAAGTTTGGTTGTTGGCTCAGATTCTAGTAGAATCCATGGCCCTGGCCAGTGTAAGGATTTTTCATATGTGGAGACATCATCGGCTGATTTCCCAAATAGGACATAGATTGTTGGGCATGCAATGTATTCGAAGGACTTTGGGAAGGATTACCCCATGCTGGTCCCATGGGGATAGGAATAGTAGTTTGTCTGGGGTTCCATTGATTGTGGAAAGAATTATCCCAGATCGACATTCCAGAGGAGGGAATGAATCCTTGCCTTGAATTCCAAGGTCCTGCTAGGTTTTCCCCCTGTGTAGGAATAGTACCCTACACAGGAGTAGATTGTCCAAAAATGGGGTTGCCCTCAGTTGGGAAAGAGGATGATGAGAAGGTGTTGTTACCAAACATTTTGTTCCAAGAAAATGGTGTCGAACCTACCGGTATACTATGCAAAGGTGGTCCTTGACTCCCTGCTCCAAATAAACTATTGTGTGTAGTTTGCCCGGTAGATTGCTGATGCGAACCATCAAGTGAAGGGGACGATGGAGGGATATGACCTCTTGCGTAAGGAAAAGTGTTAAAAGGGATAGGAGCGCCCCCCATGTGACCTTGCAGAGGAGCACTAGAGCTCCCTACCCCCAAACCCAAAGTTTGTAAGGTGGAGTAGGAAAGTATAGGACTTGTACCCGAACTAGGCATACCTTATGAGAACGGAGGGCCTGTCACACTAGGTGTAAAAGGGGTTGTGGCTGCTGCCAAAGATGGGTTTGGACCACTATGCAAGTAGTTACGGTCAAGACCATGGTGGCTCGGACCGACGATGGTAGGTTAGGAGATGGCTCTCCTATGGTGACAACCGTGGTGGGAACTGAAGAATTCCTAGAAGAAGTAACAACATTTGTTTCCATTGTTGTGTGTGACACTGTCTGGCGCTTGTGAAATTGAATTGGTATAATAAAAGGTGCCAAGAGATCAGTGGTTAGGGTTTCAACTGAGCCAAGAGAGATTTCTTCAAGGTCCAAAACGGTTGATTCCTCCAGGGGTTGTTCAGGCATAATGGTTTGTAACCCAGTCGCTTCAAAAGACCCTTGTTGGTCTAGCTTCTGCCTTAATGGTGGCGGGGGTGGCTCCAGTGTAACTGGTGGTAGGCCAAGAAGCCTTCATGACCGGCGGAGCTCGGGATCCTCCATTGTGTGAGAAGATCCAAGACACTCTAAGGTAGTCTAAATGCTCAAAAGTAACACACACTAAGAAAAAAGTCCCTAGAAGATAAGACAAGCAAATACTAAATTAATTGGAAGAACAGTTACAACAGCCAACACTAGAGCAAATTACCAGTGCAAGTGCAACTCGAACACAGAAGTACCCTCCAGGTATACTCTGCAAATAATGGCCTGATGTCTATCCTAGGTACCGTGGTATACCCCCGTAGTCACCGGTGTATGTCCCTAACAAAGATTGGCAACTAGGTTGCCAGCACGCGAACAGTCACCAGGCGGGTACAGTTGAAAGTCAGGTAGACCACAATGGCAGGGTATCGAACCCAAAACCTGTCAAGGGTATCGAGAGAAAATGGTCTGGAAGACAACTGAGGACCTCGAATGGATTCGTGACCAACGAAGCCCCGTGGCAAATGCAAACGATGGAATCCAAAAACAAGCCCTCTATATGTGTTCTCCACTACGATTGGTCCAACTTTGGAGGGGTTATCTCCGCTACCTTTCCACACGCGACCTCGTGTTTATCCCCTATGTTAGAGGGGGGTCCCGGATAACTTCCATGAAAATGGACTTAGAGACTCCCTATCTCAAACTCCAATGTTTGATTTAAAATGGCCTTGGAGAGTTTCCTCTCCAACCTAATCCAAGGCCCTAGTCCTAAACTAGTTTGTGAACCCTACAAACATAAAAGTCTAATAGATTTTAAATTTAACGTACTTTTATGGATTTGTCTTATGTCAAGGGGTATGAGGGTGAAACTGATGATGTGTAAAATATGAAACCAAAAAATGAATAAAAAAGCTGGAAACAAAACTTTTACTGAATGCAATATTTCAATAACTTTTCAAAAGAAAGATTTTTTAAACTTTTCTAAGATTTTGAACAGCAAAATCAAAGGAATTTCACTCAACTACGAGCTACTTATGATCTAAGTGAAGTGCAAAAACTTATGAAATGAAAGACTTTTCCCTAGCTAATGATGCAGAAACACACTCTTCAACCAAAGAAGAAAAATGAAAGGGAAAATATCGACAAGCAAAAAACCAAGAAAAACAATTCTGGCTTAAAGCGCAGATCGTAAAGAATCAGATTGAAAAATCACACAATAGAAATTGTAAAAACAATGACTCTCACACTTGTCTAAAAACCGTAATTTTTTTTTTTTTTTTCTGATAACGTTTTAAATGAGAAAAAGAAAGCTAAGGGTAAAAATAATCCTAAGCTACTAGTTGTTCAAACAGAGATTCAAAACACCTGAGAGGAATACTTCTTATCAAAGGAGAGGATGACTACCTCACCCTTAACAAAACGTAGCCTATACAAGCACGCGAATGTCACTCAAACAGCACGCATGCGAACGTGCGCTAAACAACAACAGAGGGCGTGTACACGCGGGCTGACCTTGTACAGGCCGCGCGTATATCTAAACTCTAAGAAAAATAAAAATAGAAAGACCAAAACCAGGAAGAGACCACTGATATTGATAAACAGGAAAACTTGAAGGCTTGGATACTCTTTCTAACAAAAAAACAAATAATGTAAGGAAAAATAATAAGGAAAAAACAATCTAATATAGGACTATTATCAAACAAGACTCAGACAGAATTCTAGAAAACCCCCTGAGAATGTGTGATTCTGACAGGGAAGAGGAGGACTGCCTCTGAGGTTCTCTGAACTCTACATGCTACTGATACCTCTACATCTAGCATTCACACACGGGATGTAAGAGGCTAGGGCATGGGTACACGCGTGCAGGCCTTGTGCAGGTCGCATGTACCTCTGGGGGTCCCGAAAAATACAGTCAAGCAAAAGTCATGGAAAGATGGTATGGAAAACCAGACTCCCTGCTAGCTCAGACTTTACAGAAAAGAAAAAAAAAGACAGGCAAAAAAAACTAGTCTTTAAACTACCCAAAAACTAAATAAACTTCCAGGAACCCTAGAGATTCTCCCCAGTATGGTCGCCAATTCTGTTGTTGGGGAAAAACACCCTACGGACTAGCAAATAGAGTTCATACTTTGCATGCAGATATGACCAAATAGAAATTACTTTCTACCTTCATCCCTAGATTTAAATCCCCTTTTCTTAGTAAATGCATGAAGGATCAACCTACCTCCTTACCGATGTTTGATGTCGATCCTCCATTGTGCTTGATTACTTGTTCACAATGCTCCTTCCAAATTTGACCTACATTCAAGACGAGAAACAACTATGCATGCATACTACTTATATACTAATGGGTTAGAAATCAAACATAAACTAATCAAGCCATAAAACGTTCATGAATTGGGACGGGAAAAGCATTCTCTTTATTACTTAAAATGAGTCAACTTACAAAAGTTGAGACCGGCCACCACTCCTTGAACCTGATCCTTGGCTCCTCTTCTTCTGTCCTTCAACTGCTTTGCTTTAAATCTCCTTTGGAATTAGGAAAGGCTAAAGGGTTGGGACAATGGAATACATAAATGGGCAGAGTTTCTTTGCTATATTGTTTTCTCCTCCAAATGAGACCCCTACCCCTTCTTTTATAGGCTAGAAGGAGCTAGGTATTTGGACGAACCCTTGGCCATGCATGGCTAGGATTTTCAATTAACTCACCCATATCTTTTTTTTCTATCGGTAACTTTCCTTTTTTCGTGATTCTGAAGGTCCGCGCAGGCTGTAGTGGGCCTACTAGCATGGAAACTGTAGATCCATGCGGGCTGTAGTGGGCCAGCTAGCGTGGACTTTTAAAAATGGAGTTTTTAGAAGAGTTGTTCAGTATTTTTTGGTAAACAAGGGCTATGAGATGGACTGATGCTAGGTAAGCATGTTTGGTGCAATTTAGGGTTATAACATATACCAGGTCTATGGCCTAACATATTTCCATGAGGTACACAAAAAATACATTTCCTTAAATTCAAAGATATATGCATTTCACGACATCTATCAAACATTAATCGGAGTAGCCTGACATGATATTTTAACAGGTTGTACATCGTCCAGTAATCCATATAGACTTCTACAAACTTGTGGATGAATTATCGAAACGTTGCTATCACAATCTGAGAAACAACTGTAGGGACATTCTTCAAACCAAAGGGCATTACGTTATATGTGAATGATCCCCATTCGGTAGTGAATGTAGTCTTCTTCTTGTCTTCCTTGATGATTCTGAATTAATGATATCCTCATAATCCATATGTCAATGAATAGGATTCTTTTCAAGCAACTTGATCTAATAACTCGTCGCTGAAAGGTGTTGGAAACGGATCCTACACACATGTAGAGTTTAGACTCATGTAGTCCATGTAGACCCAGATTTATTCTATACCTTTCTTACTCTGGATAAATATGGGGCTAATCCATTCTTCTTCTTCAACTCGGAAAACAAGTCCCACCACAAGAATTTTTTCCACTTCTTTCTTAACCTTCTCTTTCATTCTAGGGTTGAGGAAGTATGGTCTATGCTTCACATGTCTTGAGTCGGGTTTCAAATCTATTTTCATTTCTCCTAGAGCTCCTTTTATTCCTTTCAATTATGAGAAAGTATTTGGAAACAAGTCCTCGTACTCCCTCAACAAACTGTGTACTTCACTCATGATTTTCTCATCCTAGTAATATCCCACACAAGCTATCTTAGGATTCTCTACGCTCCCTATATTAGCTTTTTGCAACTTCAATGGTTGATTATAGGAGCTACATGCGAGACTAGGTATATTATCCCGAATCTCTCTACTTCCTTATGTTTCTTGAATGTCTATGTTTCTAAGCTCTTCTAAATCATCAGTTTTTTCTAGGTCTCTCTCAACTTTACAACAAGGTATATTTATCGTATCAATTTTATGACTTAGTCTAGACTGATGTAAAGGGACATGGTCAACACATACTACTAGACTTGATATATTTTTACAAATGTCAGTAAAAATCATTCACCTAATTCTTTGAAGAATGATATTAAGCTTAGGGTACTCACTTGTAAAGGAGAAATACTTGCAAAATTGGTCTTGTAAGTTTTGCCAACAACTTGTTTGTCTTCTGGTCTCCTCATGTATATACCTCTAACTCGATATTATGGTCCACTGGTTCAATATATCTAGGCCCTAGACATGGATCCAAGGGATGAACTAATTTTATTTTTTCTACTTCGAACATCATTATGTCCCTCTTTAGATCAATTATCGCATAGTTGTCATATGCCTAATCAATCTCGAGTAAATTAGGGTAGGGGTCCTTATCTCCCATGATTTCAATTACCTCAAAATTAGCTATGGTCTTAACTCTTGCAAATCCTCTTTCCACATTTTCCAGCCTTCCTACTGGGAAAATGTAGTATTGGTTTTCCATTCTCAACTAGATGGGGGAATATACTAACTGAGGTTTTCCCAAGGCTTCCTAGCTCTTCTTAGGTAGGATGTTGACATCTAACCCCAAAACTAGCATAACGTCTTTGGTTTGAAAATCATCGAGTTGGGCTTCTAACCTGAATTCTTTTCTCATTCACACCTTTCTTCTTTGGATTCTCTGGGTATTCTTCTCAGGGAGGTTGGTATTTACTATGGATTATAGGGTTCCATCATTTCATAGTATTAGGTACATGGTGTTGTGAAAATTTTTAGTAAGTTGGTCATCCCCTAGGATGTCAAATAATAGTTGAAACCAAAGATTGATTACACTTTGAGACTGCTCAGAGTGTCTTCTTGGAATTTCAAAATTCATAGGTTATGGTGGTGAGGTAGGGGATTGGAAAGGTTAGGTTGAGAGGCGACTCTAGTAGGATTATCCATTATTTCCGGAGTCGGGATACTCTTAAATATTTATATTGCATTTTTGAAAAACAACTTTTGTTTCACAGGATCATACCTATCATATTTGGGAATAGCTTTCTGAATATTGGGCTGATTTTCTGTGTCTGCCCCAGTCTTTGCTCCTCCATGAGTGATGAAGTTAATATTTAGTAGTTGTCCCTCAATTACCATTTTTAATTCTAAGCTTATGATATTAGCTCCTCATTGTCAAACCCGATCTTCCCACTTCGTGATCAGTTCTGGGAAATATTTAGTTGCATTCCCATTATTCCTGCAATGTGAGAACCATGGTCATCTTGGGTGGGGGAAGGCTCTAGCCAAATGACCTTGTTCATTGCAGCTGTAGCATCGGCTCGACCCTCTACCCACATTTCTCCCTCCTCTAAATCCACTTCTAGCCCCACCTTCCTGGCCTCTTCCAGGTCCTTGGGGGGTTTCATTTACTCTGAATAATGCTCATTCTAATCTGTCAGCAAGTGCGTCCAACACTCTACATTGATTTGTGGCATGGTTCATGGATGTACAAAACTCGTAGTGTATACTATTGGGAACATTTGTGTACTTTTTCATAATAGGACACTGCCTTTGGGCATGTCCCTGTGTCCTAAAAATCTCACAATACTCCATTGTCTGATAGGTTTGAGCACATGGGAAGGTATTATACATCCCTAGTGTATGGAATGGTGGAATCACAGATACTTGCACAATTCCTCCCATTGGTCCTGAAGAGGGTCCTATTTGATTATGAGTGTTGAAACAAAGTTTATTTTTCTTTTCTAAATCCAAATCTCATTTTTCTCTGGTTACGAAGCCACCCTTAGTTTTAAAAAAGGGGTCAAAAGGTCTTTCAAGATTTTTGGGTTTCGGGGTTCGGCTATTCACAAAGTATATTTTTAATGACAACCCCAAACTCCCAATACCGAAGTCTCGAAAAAGTGATTTTTTTAAAAGGAATTGAACAGATTTTAAAGTAATAATTAAAAATGTTAATGGCCTTCTAAGCCTCTCACATGTTCTTTTTCATCCCTCTCAACTTAAGCATCATTTCAAATGTCCCGATGCGCTTTTGACGAAATACCTTTTAATCATGATTAATTAAGGTTTAAAACATACTTAACATATCATTAATCAGTCGCAATTCGGGAAATCAAAGAGTCGACCTTGAGTCTCCTTAAACCCCGATTACTGAAGTCGCAAAGTTATTAAAAGCTAATGCTATGTTTATTAATGATTAAGAAGGTTTAATTATAATAAACCCCATCGTGATTTTGCAATTTAGGATTTCTTGCGTTAAAGATCCGTCAGAGTCCTGATATTCCAGTCCACAAAAAGTAAAGACTAACCCCTGATCATGATTAATTAAAGGGTTAAAACAAGTGATTAACGCCTAAATAAATCCCATCATGGTCTCATGATTCGGAATTTACTTGTGTCATGCCTCTTGGGGACACGATCCTCGAAACTCTGAAACATGAATTCCCAAAACAATCAAGCGCTTAAACATAATTAACTTATTTTTAAAACAAGCATTAAAGGTCTTAAGTAACTTTTCGTGTTTCGCTATTTGGATTTTTCGATGACATGCCTTTCGAAATCCTAGCTTTGAATCGCCAATATGTGGCAGTATCTATAATGGATTAATGAAGAAATTTTTTGACACAAAGTTCGTATCTCTAGGCGTACCATCCCCATTAAATCATTTAATTTTTATCGCCTGTATTGGTACGCTAATTTTAAGGCAGTTTAAAGGTTAATAAAGGTTTTTTATGTTGAATTTCATTCTTACTTTTAGACTAGAAGTGAGTTATACTCAGAAGAAATCATGCATTTTTCTCTGCAACAGGTTTTCATTTTATCACAAACGTCATGGCACCCATAAAAGTTCCCAAGAAGAGTGAGGAGGTAGGTGAAAGCTAGAATCCGAATGGAGATGTTATATCCGACACTACGTCACATGCTGTGTATTTAGTCAAATCCTGGAGTCATATTTTTGAAACTTTAGACTATGAGATTAGAAATTTCCCTGACGATTTTGGAAATGAAAGGATAGAAAATAAACTCAAAGACATAGCAGAGTCTGAGCTTCACAAAATAGACACATGACCGAGACTCATGCCATACAACGACATGATAAGCTGGGCTTTAAAGAAAACCAACATTTAGACAAGGAGCATTCTAAACAACCAAGGGGTCGATGTTGACTCGTTCAGACCCGAGCATATCCAAGTAATGTATAAACTACCCCCTACTTCTAAATACATTTATAATGCCAAATTCGTAGAAGAATTTCAAAGAAAGGAGTGTATAGAATTCGATCAAACATATCCGGCTATAATCAAAGAATGGTGGGGAATTCCAGCACGATTTAGAGATGATACTCATGGAAATTATTCCACAACTCTATTAAATGAATACATGGTTTATATAACTTTGATTTTATGTACAATTTTTGGAAAGAAAAACCCTACCCATTTCCCTATAGAATGGGTGCCACTTATACATGAAGTAGCCAAGGGTTACAGTTTTAATGGGAGTAAAATTTTATCAAATAATATAACTAAGGAGATTGCAGAGTACCAAACGGAAAAATCGAAAGGCCGACCTACATCGTTTTACATGTCTTCATATATTAGGGATGCTATATGTTACATGACTCCTTTCCCCTTGATGAATTGGAGCTGGAACCTAGCCTGCACAGAGCCCATTCATGTTTATCATTCTAAACTATGGGAGGAGAATGTTAAAGACTTATTTTACAAAATCTATCACTATGTGGTGATACCTTTGCACCAAATTTTGTATGGTTATGCACCCCCTCGTATTTCAGAGTCAATCGTGGGAAACCTCAAGGCGATTTTAGATTTGTTTATAGAAGAGGGTTTCTCCTATGTCCGGGTGTTTGGGTGCTCGATTCTTCCTCACGCACTTCCAAAATTATTTCCCAACAAACTGGTGTGTAGGGAGGTGGCCTACCAAATAATAACTGGTGGCATCGGCACAGAATTGAAAGAATCTCAGAAAAAGTTATGGCCACTTTTTCCTGTACAGATTGGGAAGTGTTCACTGCTTAACTTTGGCCATTCCAAGGTTGAAGTTGCAGCACTGGAAGACATCAAATTAGTAGATCTTGAACTCAGAAAACATGACCCTTATCAAATTGTAGGAAATCATATTACTCATTGCAATATAAAGATGTATGAACATGAAGATTCTCCCTGCGATGACATGTTCAAGGGAGCCAAAACCTATGAGGAAATATTAGACAGAGTTCAGGCATTATCACCCAACCTACAGACCAAATTTCTTACTTTCCATAAGCACAGGCGAAGTGGTTTTCCGAAGATTCTACAGGGAGAATCAACAACCCATCCTCCAACTCAAGGAAGTATTCCCCCAGGTTTTATATCAGAGGCTCACAATAAAGGGACTGCAAAAGAAAATTCAGAGAAGATTGAAGTGTCTTCACAAAAAGAAGAAGCTTCACAATCAAAGAATCCAAGGTCTGAAACGAGTTCCAAATAGGAGACTCCTTCAAATTAGAGTCAAACGATTCCTCCTTTATCATCAACTATTCCTACTGATATCCCTAAAATAATAGGAGAAAATCAATCTACAACGTTGGGTAGCCCTATTACATCATTGACTCCTTTACAGTCAACTTTTGGAACTCCTCATCTAGAAGTCATATATGAAAATGACCTTACTCCTATCTATAGAGAAGAGATACCTCCCTCTGACTACTTTTTCAGTAAGAAGAGGAAGGCAGTACTAAAATAGAAAATGCATCTGAGATAAGGTGCAATGGTGAAGAAACACAGAGTTCTCATAGATGGGAAAAACCTAGAAGAGGAAGACTTCACCATAGAAGTAACAAGCTCTATGGGATCTTTGGTAACTGCCAATTTATTCTCAGTTGACTCTCTGAAAATAAGGATGAAGCAGAAAAATCAAATGATAGCTTAGTTGCAGGACCAAATAAGGCACACAAAAAATAATATTTGAGAGGAGGTAAATCAAAGAGTTGAAAACGCTAGGACTGCTGACAAGCAGGAAATGAAATTGTTGAAGTCTATTTTAGATGAAGCAAACAAGCAGATGAAAATGAGTCAGGTATAGTTTATTTTGCAAGAGGAATTAGTGAGATAGCTACAGGCTGAGTTGAAAACCATTGAAGGACAAGTTGTGAATATAACTACATTTCAAGACCAAGCACTAGAGGTGCATGAGAAACTACAAGCGGAACAACAAAACATGATTTCTAAAATAGATATCGTTCAAAACTACTTCCTGGAAGTAAGACACTCACTAGATAGCATGGTTTTAAAGGAAAAAGAGGCCACAGAAGCTCATGCTACTTTTCAAAAGGCAATAGCATTTTCAGCTAGAGAGGAAGTACCAACAATCCCAAAGCTGACTGTAGAAGAATAGATCAGAGGAGACATTATGTTAAAAACATGGGAGACCAATATTGTCGAAAGTAGGAAAATGGCAAGAGAAGTTAGGAAAGAATGTGAAGAAGTGTTTGATCAGCTAGATACAAAAACACTGGGCATTGGCAAAGGTGATTGTCCTAGTCTATTAGGATAGATAAATGTTGTAAGGAATCAATTGCATATCAAGGAGAGCTGGAATGAAGCACATCTTGAGATTTCACAATTGAAGCAACTTGACACCACCCAAATGGATAGGTGGCTAATAAAGACAAATCTACAGTTGCAGTCGACCAAGTTTGACAAGGGAAAGATCGAAGATAGGCTGCCTAAAATTCAGAGGAAGTTATATGTGTTTGAATCAAAAGACACGTCAGAACCTTCCAAAATTTTGGTGTAGTTTCTAGACAGGTGCGTCGAGTGTTTGGGACCGAGCGAAGGAAGCATTTCAAAGAAATGATGAAGTAACGCATGTGTGCTCATTTTTGTCCAACTAGTAGAAAAGTAAAAAGTAACTGAGAAAAATGGTTTGAATTTTGTATTCTGTAACCGTTAGCACCTAAGAGATTAGGAGAATACCAATCGTCTAGGGTTGATGATTCTCTTTTTATAAATACAATTTTGAAAGAGACATTAAGGGATTTTTCTTTGGCCAATTTGTATCAAAGAATGTTTTTCAATTTTCCAGAATTCATACAAATGCAAGTCGAAGACTCCAGATCTCGTCAATTTTGAGTTATGTGTCCCTCTGATAATTTCATATTTCATATCATTTTTCATATATATTTGATGAATGCTTAGCTACAATTTAGTACAACATCTACTATGGTGAATGATTATTTTAGTCATCTAATTTGTTTACAGTTTTTCCTCTGTATCGGCTATCAGCATGTACAAGACCTGTGAATTACTTAGATTTCTATATCTTATGCTTCATTAAATTTCTTCTTGTCTTTTTCTTCTTTTGTCACAAAGTGAGATTCTTCCTTGGTTGATGCCTCACATTGTTCAAAAACTTTATGTTTTCTTTCATTTCATGCATGGTTTTCAGTTTAGCTCAAATACAGGAAATGACCTTTGATTCTGTTATACTATTAATTCAAAAAAAATTGGAAATTTTCTTACATAATCTAAAATCGAAACAACAACCCAAAAAAGAAACAATCTTTAAAACTCTTTTTCCCTCTATGACAGTACCTGTTACGAGACAACACAATATCGAACCTGGTCTCACAGACCAAACCAGTATCACTTTAACTCTTTTTAACACCATATTAAAAACTTCTACCACCCAGATTGAACTTGAACGTTCATGGGAAATCACTGAGCAGGATATTAGCATCCAGGAACAATTGGAAGCTAGACAAAGACAACTCAGAAATCAACCATAGCTCCTTTTCCCGTAAGAGTTGTTTTTCCTTTCTTTATATCATACACCCTCTTTTCGGATGCCTAGAATTTATACTTTCAAGCCTTAAGTATAAACTTTGGAACAACAATGAGGAGGTCCCATCCCCCTCGTGCACAGAAATTCATTTTCCATATGCCCTTCTCTATAGCATATTGTGCAGTAAAATTGAGGTCATCCTGGTCTTCATGTGGTTAATTATTGAATATTTTTTGTTAACATTGATATTTGTCCCTAGGGTTTCGACAAATTTTCATCCAATGGAGGCCTGGTCATCCTCAGATTCCCTGGATAACCTGCTATGGCTTCGATTTTCATCGATTGTTCCAAGGTATCTGTTAATGTGTCTATCCGTTGTTGTGTTAAAGGAATTCTCGTCAGAGGTAGTAAGCCTTGGATTTACCATTCCCTCTAGTGATGTTCATGAATTGGATGTGCTAGACTCCCAATGGCATCTTTAAACTTTTGGCTATACTCCCAGGAATATTCCCCTTCCCTTTGTTGAATCTCCCACAACTCAGAGACAACTTGTTTCTCTGGCTGAGGTAGTTTGAATTTGGCAATTAACTTCAAATGAACTTGGAAAAGGGTGAACTCTTGTCCTTGTAGCCCATGTTTGATAGCCTTCATGTACCATTTGAGAGCATGACCCCTCAAAGTAGTCTAAAACTATACTAACTTATTTGCATCGAGAGTCCCTCTAGACCTCCAGATGGCTTCACATAAGAACCAATGTTTCTATCCATCTTCATACCCTTTAACCCATAATTCTGGGTATCGAGAAATCGATCCTCCCATATTTCCATCCATTGTGAGTTTCACTGCTCCTATTAGAATTAAACCTAACGGTCTTGATTGTGATATGCCTGGGGATCCCAATATCCTCCCAACATTTACACTTACATCCTGATTCTGACGAAATGGTTGCGATGGAATATAAATGGCATAGGTAGGTGGTGTAGAATTTACCATGGGTATAGAGGACACTTGGGGGATGGGTGATTCGAGGATGGTTCTAATGACTTCTAGGCGGGTTTCTTTGATTTTGGGGGGTCTCATTCTCTTCCTCTAGAGCTACCTTCTCTGCTCGATCCTTGATGTTTTTTGATATCGGGGTTGAATCTTCTCTATCTTTTGGAATATCCAAACCTTCTTCATCTTCCCTTTCTTTTCCACGTTATTCTTCTTTTCCACCCATCTGGGGACTCCTTCCTTTTTGCGCTTCTCTCTGCTACAATTTTAGACTGGCCAGTCTTTCTTTTCTTCTCACTTTCCTCAACTCTTCCTTCCTTCTTTCATTTGTTCCTCTTGATATAATTTATTTTTGCAACACCTTGGACTACTTCGCTTCTTTCTTTACCTTTCTGCACCACCACTTCTCAGCAATGGTGGCTCTCCTTAAATCTCGCTCATTTCTTTATCTTCCCCCATCTATCAAAGAACCCTTTCCCCTTCTCAGGTCATAACCATACCCAAAAATCACCCTACCCAAAGCGTAGGTGTTTAGGCTTCCATCTCAGTTGAGGGAATAGTTATCATCCCCTCCTATATCAAGAATACTTTGATCCACAGGTGGATTTCCCTCAACTTTCTATCATGCGCACCTTTCTTGAAAATTTCTTCCGCACGTGAAAAATATTGGTTATTCTCGACTGCAAATTCCATGATGTATCCCTCCAGAGTCATATGAACCCAAAAATTGACTGCTCGTGTGATTTGGTGATCCAAATGATGGAGAGATCTGATTTTATCTATATCCCAAGTACATGTCTTCTTAGCGTGTTCTTGAAATTCTAGAGCTTCTTGGAGCCGATCTATCCAATGGAATAGTTCTTCTGGAAATTTAACCCAAAATATCTCATACTGGTCACTTGATCTTTCTGAGTAAAAGACATAATATCTTTTATCCTTCTTTCTTTTACCTCTCAACTCCGCTTCCTTCCATATAAAGGCGTCACAATTTATTTCCCACCACTATCGAATCTCATATCTATAGATCCATGGAAGCATTCTCCTCACAGGTTCCCTTTTAAAGCATCAAGTCTCGATAATGGAACCATTTTGTTGGTGCGAAAGTTTTCAGACCAGGGTCCTTCTTAGTTTACGAACAAAATGTACTGAAGTAGTCTAGAGAGATGTCATTTTCACCTTCATGGGAAGGAAGAAGTATCACGCGCAGTGCAACCGAGACAGGAAAGAGAGGGAAGGGTAAGGAGAATACTTAGACAGACATATGAGTTATCTAGTCTCATTGTAGTCTTGTGCAAGATATAATAAACTCGTAACAGTTATGAATAACTCCTAATTGGGAAATAAAGAAACATAGTTGCATTGTCATTCATAAAGAAGCATTTAAGTATATCAGACATAAAGATAAACAGAACAACATTCCATTCATGCATTCAGACTAGATACACAGGAACTATATATTCAAAATTTAGGCCTCCATTCATCTTAATGATATCAAACTCTGATACATTGATCATATGGTTCTTTCCCAGATCTCCAAAACTCAGCTAAGCTACAGGGTGGGTCATTACATCAATGACTCTTATCACAACATCAGTACTAACAATAACAATAGAAGTAATAGTTTCGTATTAATATATTAGAAAACCATAACAACACTACATCCCATCAACCTATTAACCCTTCATTAGCCATTACAATCACATCAGTCTCATATATATAACCAATCTTACTGGTTGAGAACTCGATATTTCTTTCTTTTCTTGATCTTGTTTAAACTTCTTTCCTCAAAGATGATGTTGCGTTGTCCCTCTAACTACTTTTTGTTTCTTTCTTTTGTTCGTTGTCCACCTCCTCAACAACTTCCACAACTTATTCTCTCTAAAATGAAGTTGCAATGTGTCATGTGCAACTTCTATTCAACAAAACAAAGGACCCAACACATATCCTCTTCTGCCTCTCTGGATCTCTTTGCATTGTCCTCAACTTTCTGTGCATTTTCTTTCTCTTTAGCCTCTATCGTTTCCTTTTATTTTTCTAATAACATTTTGAATTACTCTTTGACTACAACCCTCTCTTCATATTCTTCCTTTTGAGGTTTTCCTTGGCTGGTTCACTCTATATTATTTCTAATACTTAATCAAAAAAGAAATCCCCTTTGAAGAGGTCTTTTGCAAATTTCACTTAATGAATGACTTGTTGTGTAATATACTATATTATTAAGATCTTATATGGTAATATACTATATTATTAAGATCATGTGCCTTTCAGATACTTGTGCACATACATATTTCTCTCAAGGATTCAACTTCATTCTCAACATGTGGTTTGTTGGACAAACTATATCTACCTATGTGAAATGGGAAAATAGGCTAGTATTTCTTGTTTTTCTCTTCTAGATAGGATATGGTCCCTTTATATACTATCTTCTATGTGATTTTCCTAGATAAAAATGTGTTAGACACATAATTGGGAAAGAGATGTGGTGGCCCAAAACTTCCATACACCCTATTATAGTTAGAATATTTCTTTACATACCAATCACCTATCCCTTTTAGGGTTGTTATGGCTCCTTAGGATATTTCGTGTGGGTAAAAACTAAAAATAAATTCGTATAGAGGAGCTAAGAAATAGTCACTAATGTTATAGAAATATCCCTTGTAATTTATGTCCACAATTTTGAGCAATAGATATGTATTAGAGGATGACTTGGGGTCCAAATACATTCGAAATAAGAGAAATTGTGTGCAGATTAGATTGCATCAATAAGATATGCCATCATATAAAATCTAGGATTTTTCATACATGTAGCTTCCTTATCCCTGTTGAAAATGTTGAAAGATAAGATGTTTTCCCAGTTGAACACTTGTCTAGTCTTCACCACTATATATTCCATCGAAGACCATTCCATTTTGAAGTGCATGTTGTTATATTCACTGTATAGCTTGCAGATAATTGTGTTCAACAACTTGTATGGTATATTTAGGTATAGTACGAGATATATCTTTCTCCCTTCTTAACTTTTCTTTCCTCCCCAATAAACCAATCTTCCATTATCTCTTTGAAGTCTTCATTCTCCACCCCAAACTTCTCCAAAAATGATGCATCTAATGATACTATAAGTTCAGGGTTTTTATATCTTATCTTGATATCTGTGGCATTCAAGGAAGATATTAGAAATTTAGACTCATTGATGATAGTAGTTGTTTATTTTTGTAGGTGAGTAAAACACCATCGTGAAATGTCGTTGTAGGGGAAGAGAATTGGGCGAGTTGCGAGGGTGTGAATCTTGATTCTTCCAATATTCCTATATTCATATATGTCTTCGTAATCATATGGATACCCCTCATTTTGAAATATTTGATAGATTTCATGATATCTTTGGGAGTATTCTCTTCATYGAAKAAATTGGTGTTTGCAAATGTTATAGAATATAGGCTGGTAATAGGTACATGCCCAATGGTTTCCATGTTATTTTATTTCCTAGTATGCATGTGGGACATRATTTCACCTTGGTATATATTGTTACATAGAAAACCAATATTAGTCATCTCTCAATTGGTTAGAGAAAGTATTAAATTCAAAACATATCAAATACATACTCATTTGCTTGAGGCTTCAGAACAATTTGAGTTTATCTAGCTACCAGAGTATGAGAATTTACACTTTCATAGGTTACTCATAGGTAAATAATATATCGATTTAGTTTCTATAAATATTTTTATGATTTACTCCCCCCCCCCCYTACGTATGTACAAATTGTTGGTGTGTTACATCTTGGACTTGGTTAGACTCATACGACTTCCATTACATTCAYGAGGAAAGCTTTGCGCTTGTTACCATTGGTGTGTCGATGGAATAGTGTTATCGGGACCTATGGGAAGAGTGTATATATGATTCTTTATTGTTTCATAATCAAGGGATTGATAGGGGAAATTATTTCGAAACATTTGAAGGCATCGAAATATTCTGATGACAATTAGTTCTATCACATTTTTTATCTTCGAGAAATGTGTTAAGGGATAGGTAACCAATTAATTGATGAGGTTTTATGTATTATTTTTTTTCTGTAGCCCATGTTATGTATTATTACCCTTATGAATTTACTTTACCATCTTAGCCAAATAATCATATTTCAAAATACCACGTGGAGGATTAACCATATAGTGTTAAAATATCATCGTCAAAAGAATTGATTAGAATGAGGTAATTGACCATATGAAGGAGATTGTCAACAAGTATCGACGATGTGAATTACCAATGACATAACTTGGGAAATGTCGCCATGGATATCTTTACTAATAATGAAGATGAAAACCACGTTGCATTCTTCGGCGATGAAGCGGTAATCTTTGAAAAAGGTGTGCCAATGGGATGTGGCCACGTAGCATTTATGATGTGAAGTAAATATTTGTGCTGAATTGAATTAGAGTATAGGATTTTTTTAGGATCCCACTTTACACATTATACAGTGATTGGGTATTGAAATATTGAAGGACTAATCTCCTTCTGACACACATGTATGAAAATGATTTCCCTATTGTATCATATTTAACTTGTGTATGCAGTCATCGTCAGGAGATTTCTTGAAAGGGGGAGTTGAGAGGTATGGAGGAAGTGCCTGCTATCTGTCCCGACAATGAAAGGGGTTTGTCTTGAAAATATTGCATCGATTAAAAGCATGTATAGAGTATACGAGATATAAGGTGAAGTATTCACCTTCATACACTTACAACATATGTTTTATGAATAATTCAAAGGTTAATCTCCCACTAACACGTGAACATGAAACAAAGGATCATGGAAAAGGTACATGACTTACTTCATCGAATGAGATATCATCATCAAAAGGATTGATTGGGGAATGTGTTCTTGTTAGGTGTGCCTCTCTTTAGATACCTACTCCTAACAATACATCTTAAGACCACGTCATCATCATAGAAAATAGTCGGGAGATGTATACAATATGACTCTAACAAGAAGGCCAGAAGACCCTAAATCAATGGTCACATGGATAAGGGGATTGAATATTATTGTAGATGGGCTTCCAAAAAAGGGCTTAAAGTTTGAATGAAATAAAGAGGGGATCGATGCTTAATTTAACTTGAAGGTTTCATTATTGATTGATCTTTCTTTAGATCAATGTTAAGAACCAAATGGCAATACAGCACAGAAAAACCTCAGAATAAGTACTCAACGCCTTGAAAAAGAGATAAATTCAGATAATAAGCCTCTTCAATGGGGAAACCTACTTATACACCACATAAATGTCCAAGTACAAGATGATTCTAAATGAAAATGTCTCCTTTCTATATATGGGAGACTAGGAGGTACAATTACAACTAATGGACCCAAGCCGACATAAATAAAATAACATTACTAATGTAATATTCCTCAATTAAGGGATAATGTGCCACTATTTAGGGATTAACATGCCCCTCCCCTTGATACAAGTGTTTTCCGCAATGATTGAGTAAATTTGGATGCTTTTGTATAAAAATACTCATCTTCCCAAGTGGAATCGTCAGCCGGTAGTTTCCTCCATTTAATGAGATACTCTGAAATGGATCTATTCCTCAGCTGGTGAATTCTTGTGTTAGTGATGGCTTCAGGATCCAATATGAGTTTTCCTTCCTCGTCAAGTTCTGGAAATATAGTTTGAATTGGGATCTTGTCACCTATAACCTTCTTTAAGCATGAAACATGGAAAACTGGGTGTACTCGTGAAGATGCAGACAACTCCAATTTGTATGCCATAGTATTAATATTTTGCAACACCTTATAAGGGCCATCATACTTTGGTGATAATTTATTATCCTTCTTGGCTTGCTTGAGGGACATCTGTTTGTATGGTTGTAGTCTTAAAAACACCCAATCCCCTACTTCAAAAATTCTTTCACTACGATGTTGATATGCTTGTTGTTTCATCCGATTCCATGCCATGGTCAAGTTGTCCTTTAATATTTGGAGAACTTGTTGTTGGTTCTCGATGTGATCTTCCACTGCTTGAACCTTAGATTTTTCTTTTAGAGAAGAAGTGATGGAAAGAGGGTGGTATCTGTTAGTCCCTAAAGTTGCACTCGACTACTAAGGGCAAGCTAGGGCATCATTGATTTATTGCAAAAGTGTTTTGAGGGTTTTATGATTTGGTTTTGGTATAATGGATGAAAAATGGGTCAA
This sequence comes from Picea engelmannii, assembly GCA_009831015.1. NCBI lineage: Eukaryota > Viridiplantae > Streptophyta > Pinopsida > Pinales > Pinaceae > Picea > Picea engelmannii. Next base: position 728,520 of record ML778744.1, read on the forward strand.
GTTTACAACATGTCATGAAAATCAAGATTAAAACATTGGATATCCAATTAGCTGAAAAATAGGTAGGTACATAGATGGAATAAACCAATTCAAGAAAAGGAATGTGAAATATTCAATTTGTCAACTTCACAAAGTTTAGTTTCAATATATTATAAATAAACAAGGGTATCAACTTGAAATCATTACTTGAAATATTATCTATACAACAAAATCTTCACTGTATAAATTAACATTCAAGAACCAAAAGCATCGCAATTTGAATAATAAATTCAAGCATGAAAAATGAAATAACAGAGTAGAAAAAAGAAGGTCTAACCATCCATATGCCTTTGCTATTAAGTGCCAACTGAGCATACATTCCCTTTACAATAATCTCCACAAAAAGTTTCTCTAGATATCCAAATTTTCGACCTCTCTTTCCTTTGATTCTACACAGCTTATATAGAAACAATACATAATAATCAAGATCCAAAAGAAATGGATCTGAAAACCTCCTCATCTATTTTTAGTTTCTTTTTTCAGATAATCAAGGAGAATATCCAATCTGATCTCCAATTCGAATTGATGAGGTGGCTTGTCAACTGTTGTCCATGAGATTTTTCAGGAAAACAAATCTGGTAAATTCCTGAAAAATAGGGTCCAACAATCAAGTCGAATATCTTAAATGGTGATAGTTGTGTAAAACTTGAGAGAGGTATTTGTGAATGGGCATGTTCCCAAGAAAAACCTCTTTTTGTTTCATCAAATTCATCTCCATCGGTTCTGCAACCTCCCTTGAAGAAGAAGACTAAAACAGGTAAAAATAACAGAGTATTTCCTGTAGCTTATCAGAAAATTAGCCTTCAAAGATCATTTTGAATATCTTAAATGGTGATAGTTGTGTAAACATTGAGAGAGGTTTTTGTGAAGGGGCATGTTCCCAACAAAAAACTCTTTTGGTTTCATCAAAATCCTCTCCAGATGTTCTATAACATATTTTGAAGATAAAGACTAAAACAGGAAAAAATAATAGAGTATTTCATGTAGCTTATCAGAAAATTAACCTTCAAAGATCAATTTGAATCTCTTAAATGGTGATAGATGTGTAAAAATGAGAGACTCTTTTGTGAAGGGGCATGTTTCCAACAAAAACCTCTTTTGGTTTCATCAAATCCCTATCCATCTGTTCTGTAACCTCTCTTGAAGATAAAGACTATAACAGGTAAAAAAACAGAGTATAGGCTAGATGTAGAACCGAGTTGTTGTAGGATGCTTTAAGTGTAGCCTTGTGTTCACCAGTGAGAATTTGGATCTCTTCACGTTCCCTAATTACAAGAATTCCTTGAAGAACATGAAACTCTTTCTCTTTCCCAATCTTTCCACTCATGAACTTGCATGACAACTAAAATATTTCATAAGCTATCCCATCATTTCTCACAAATCTCTCACTGATAATTTCAACAAAGTTTGCTTATATGACCACTTTTGATTTCCAGTATACCTATCCAACTAACAACAGACCAAATGAATATGATTTGGGTCCATCATAATGCATGATGCACCTTTCTAGAGTCATGGCAGACAAAACCCCACAATCTGTGAAGATACAAATCTATCCCTGAGATAATGATGCCAGGGGGCAGTATCTCTGTTCCACGAGGGTTTTCTCATCATGTTTCCATTTTTTCCAGATATCAGGTGCCTTAGGAATTATTCCATACCCACTTCAAGGTACATCACATAATATGTTATCAAAAAGCAACTCTGTTATACTTTTTGCATGGGTGTCTTCATTCATTTCAAGTCTTCCATTACCTTTATCCTCTGTCTCATTTGTTTTTTGTGTCAGCATGCCATTATTTTTGCAACGACAACTTAGAAAGTTTTGTGATTTATGATTGGTTACCAGCAAGTTATCACTGCACATCCTCTTCGTCTGATGAATGAGAAGATTGCACTGTTGAATGTCAACATCATTTGCTATGACCATTCCCTTGGGTAGAAATGCAAGCTTAGGTGATTTGTGAATCATCTCTAGAAGTTGAAATGTTTTTTACCCAGTTGTTGCACAAGAACATAGTGGTGTGAATGTACATCCAAGAAAAGGGGTGGCACCATGCTCACAGCCTCCTGTCGATTCATGTTCCCAATCTCATTTTCTTGCTTTAAGAATTCATGAATCCTTTCAAGCATTTGGTTTTTACTTAGTTGCATGCGAGAGAAATTTCAAGTGCCAAGCAAGCTTTTCTGGACACCAGGGTAAAGGCCTAATATGTTCAACCACATTGCCACCTGCAGTCTGTTAGTGTATTATGTTCCTTTGAGCGAATACCTGCACGCGTACATAGCAATTATATTTTGAAACCGTTGGATTTGGAAATGATTGCTAAGCTTTCATGGGAGCATACTAACTCTCAATTCATGAATCATGTCATCATAACTAAATCAGGATGGCAGGCGCAAGTTATGGCATGATTATATGGTGCTACGAGAATAGGCTTATTCCCGTAGCGCATTTGACAACTTCAAAATTTGAATTTCAAATGGCATAAAAGGAGACACCTCAATTTTAAACAATGCTTTTTCAAAACCAAACTCAAATAAATCATCAAAGACTATAATGAAAACCATGAAATACCAAAATCTAAAAATGGAAAACAATTGAAAACGGAAAATGAAGAATGGGTAAGGAGGGTTTAGGACAAGGGTTTCTCACTAAACCAAGACAAAATTAGAGACTAACATTGGCTCCTTCTGGGGGATGATGCTCTCCCCGTGAGGCATCAAGAACAAGCAGACCATTGTGCCTTTTCCTCTATGCACCCATGGAATGCAACCTGCAAACTTTGTCTCTGCAAACATTCACATTCTTATGTGTTGTGCCTAGTCCATTGGGTTATGGAGTCAGCCAATGTCATTTAAATCTTGCCCAAACTTTTGAAACTTTGCTCCTCATTTGAAGCCAAACTTCCCCTGTCAATAGTGCCTTATATGCATTGGGCATGGAGTCTTTATTTTAAAAATGAAACCAATTTTTTTGCTGCAAACCAACAGACTGAAAAGAATCTCATACTTGATGGCGATCTTATTCTTTTATCTATTCCTACTTATAATCAATAAAAACAAGCTCATCATGTGACATCATGCTTTCAATGAAGCCATGATAACATCAAACAATTTACCAAATCTCTTTCAATGCAGATAGAAATCAGAGAAGAATTCTTTATGTGTAACAAAATTTTAATTTATAACACATACCTATAACCCTCATCCGATTTAATTCCAAAAATAGCAAGGCTGAAATCTTCTGAGAAACATAAATCCACATAAATGGCTACCGGATCATAGAAAGAAGTAGATTAATAACTGAAAGTGGTTACCTCTGCTTGTTGCTCGATACTTCCATATACTGGTTCTAACTGTACATGAAAAATGGGCATAATGTTCTCATAAACCTGTTGATCAAATCTAACATTGCCATATGCTGCCTCATATAATTGTTCTTGATGAGAAACCTCTTGATTTTATTCCTTAATCACATGTAAAAACATATCATAGGAATCCACTTGAAGGAATTGAGGAAATACCTCTTCTTCAACTATTTTTTCATTCAGATCTAAGACAATAGGTGCATCAGAAACAAAATCTAACGCATTCAAAACTATGCAGTTATCTTTCCTATTATCAATTAGATTTGGAAAATCTTCCTCAACAACATGATTTTCATTCTTGCAATTAGAAGAAACATTTTCTTTCTGCTGAATATGCTTATCAAATTCATCACAACAATTTTCAAAAAGACTTTCAGCTGAAAAATCTTTTTTACAAAATATATTGAAAGCATTATGAAAACTTGCCAATGAGTTAATACTTGAAGCTGGAAGAGATATTCACCAGTCAAGGGTTGCTCCCTTCAATGAGTATCTGAAAAGATTGATCTTGACATCCTCATGCACAATCTGACATTCATGAATAAACACATGAAAATCTAGCAGATGCTCAAATGGAACCTCCCAATCTCCACCTTTAAATGTAGGAAGGGTACCTTCTCATTCATCTCTGCTAGGAATTGGGTTTGGAAAACCAATGACATCTGAAAAATCATAAAAAGAAAACCTTTGAGCCAAAATTGCTTCCATGTTTGGATCCAGTGGAGTCGCCTATTAATCTTTAGACAATGGAGTCACCATGGTAAAATATTTGTAGTCATGTATCTGTCCCCTTCCTATTTACCATCAAGAAGTGGATCTGATCATTGTCATTCTCCTAGGGATAAATACTTCGTGTCTTCGTTCCCCGGCAACGGCGCCAAAATGTTAGTCCCTAAAGTTGCACTTGATTGCTAAGGGAAAGCTAGGGAATCGTTGATTTATTGAAAAAGTGTTTTGAGGGTTTTATGATTTGGTTTTGGTATAATGGATGAAAAATGGGTCAAGTTTACAGCATGTCATGAAAATCAAGATTAAAACATTGGATATCCAATTAGCTGAAAAATAGGTAGGTACATAGATGGAATAAACCAATTCAAGAAAAGAAATGTGAAATATTCAATTTGTCAACTTCACAAAGTTTAGTTTCAATATATTATAAAGAAACAAGGGTATCAGATTGAAATCATTACTTCAAAGATTATCTCTACAATAAAATCTTCACTATATAAATTAACATTCAAGAACCAAAAGCATCGCAATTTGAATAATAAATTCAAGCATAAAAAATGAAATAACAGAGTAGAAAAAAAAAGGTCTAACCATCCATATTATGTTTCTATTAAGTGCCAACTGAGCATACATGCCCTTTACAATAATCGCCACAAAAAGTTTCTCTAGATCTCCAAATTTTCGACCTCTCTTTCCTCTGATTCTACACAGTTTATATAGAAGCAATACATAATAATCAAGATCCAAAAGAAATGAATCTGAAAACCTCCTCATCTATTTTTAGTTTCTTGTTTCAGATAATCAAGGAGAAGATCCAATCTGATCTCCAATTCGAATTGATGAGGTGGCTTGTCAATTGCTGTCTATGAGATTTTTTAGGAAAACAAATCTGGTAAATTCCTGAAAAATAGGGTCCAGCAATCAAGTCGAATATCTTAAATGGTGATAGCTGTGTAAAAAAGGAGAGAGGTTTTTGTGAAGGGGAATGTTCCAAACAAAAAACTCTTTTTGTTTCATCAAATTCATCTCCAAATTTTTTGCAACCTCCCTTGAAGAAGAAGACTAAAACAGGTAAAAATAACAGAGTATTTCCTGTAGCTTATCAAAAAATTAGCCTTCAAAGATCAGTTTGAATCTCTTAAATGGTGATAGATGTGTAAACACTGAGAGAGGTTTTTGTGAAGGGGAATGTTCCCAACAAAAATCTGTTTTGGTTTCATCAAATTCCTCTCCATATGTTCTGTAACATATTTTGAAGAAAAAGACTAAAACAGGAAAAAATAATAGAGTATTTCCTGTAGCTTATCAGAAAATTAGCCTTCAAAGATCAATTTGAATCTCTTAAATGGTGATAGTTGTGTAAAAAAAGAGAGACTTTTTTGTGAAGGGTCATGTTGCCAACAAAAACCTCATTTGGTTTCATCAAATCCCTCTCCAGTTGTTCTGTAACCTCTCTTGAAGATAAAGACTATAACAGGTAAAAAAACAAAGTATAGGCTAGATGTAGAACCGAGTTGTTGTAGGATGCTTTAAGTGTATCCTTGTGTTCACTAGTGAGCATTTGGATCTCTTCACGATCCCTAATTACAAGACTTCCTTGAATAACATGAAACTCTTGCTCTTTCCCAATCTTTCCACTCATGAACTTGCATGACAGCTAAAATATTTCATAAGCTATCCCATCATTGCTGAAATCTTCTAAGAAACATAAATCCACATAAATGGCTACCGGATCATAGAAAGAAGTAGATTGATAACTGAAAATGGTTACCTCTGCTTGTTTCTAGATACTTCCATATACTGGTTCTGACTGTACATGAAAAATGGGCATAATGTTCTCATAAACCTGTTGATCAAATCTAACATTGCCATATGCTGCCTCATATAACTGTTCTTGATGAGAAGCCTCTTGATTTTCTTCCTTAATCACATGTAACAACATATCATAGGAATCCACTTGAATGAATTGAGGAAAGACCTCTTCTTCAACTATTTTTTCATTCATATCTAAGACAACAGGTGCATCAGAAACAAAATCTAATGCATTCACAACTATGCAGTTATCTTTCCTATTATCAATTAGATTTGGAAAATCTTCCTCAACAACATGATTTTCATTCTTGAAATTAGAAGAAACATTTGCTTTCTGTTGAATATGCTTATCAAATTCATCACAACAATTTTCAAAAAGACTTTCAGCTGAAAAATATTTTTTACAAAATATATTGAAAGCATTATGAAAACTTGCCAATGAGTTAATACTTGAAGCTGGAAGAGATCTGCACTAGTCAAGGGCTACTCCCTTCAATGAGTATCTGAAAAGCTTGATCTTGACATCCTCATGCACAATCTGACGTTCATGAATAAACTCATGAAAATCTAGCAGATGCTCAGCTGGAACCTCCCAATCTCTTCCTTTAAATGTAGGAAGGGTACCTTCCCATTCATCTCTGCTAGGAATTGGGTTTGGAAAACCAATGACATCTGAAAAATCATAAAAATAAAACCTTTGAGCCAAAATGGCTTCCATGCTTGGATCCAGTGGAGTCGCCTATTAATCTTTAGACAATGGAGTCACCATGGTAAAATATCCCCAGTCATGTATCTGTCCCCTTCCTATTTACCATCAAGAAGCGGATCTGATCGTTGTCATTCTCCCATGGATAAATACTTCGTGTCTTCGTTCCCCGACAACGACTCCAAAAATGTTAGTCCCTAAAGTTCCACTCGACTTCTAAGGGAAAGCTAGGCATCATTGATTTATTGCAAAAGTGTTTTGAGGGTTTTATGATTTGGTTTTGGTATAATGGCTGAAAAATGGGTCAAGTTTACAGCATGTCATGAAAATCAAGATTAAAACATTGGATATCCAATTAGCTAAAAAATAGGTAGGTACATAGATGGAATAAACCAATTCAAGAAAAGGAATGTGAAATCTTCAATTTGTCAACTTCACAAAGTTTAGTTTCAATATATTATAAAGAAACAAGGGTATCATCTTGAAATCATTACTTGAAAGATTATCTCTACAGCAAAATCTTCACTGTATAAATTAACATTCAAGAACCAAAAGCATCACAATTTGAATAATAAATTCAAGCATGAAAAATGAAATAAAGGAGTAGAAAAAAGAAGGTCTAACCATCGATATGCCTTTGCTATTAAGTTCCAACTGAACATACATGCCCTTTACAATAATCTCCACAAAAAGTTTCTCTAGATCTCCAAATTTTCGACCTCTCTTTCCTCTGATTCTACACAGTTTATATAGAAACAATACATAATAATCAAGATACAAAAGAAATGGATATGAAAACCTCCTCATCTATTTTTAGTTTCTTGTTTCAGATAATCAAGGAGAAGATCCAATCTGATCTCCAATTCGAATTGATGAGGTGGCTTGTCAACTACTGTCCATGAGATTTTTCAGGAAAACAAATCTGGTAAATTCCTGAAAAATAGGGTCCAACAATCAAGTCGAATCTTTTAAATGGTGATAGTTGTGTAAAACCTGAGAGAGGTTTTTGTGAAGGGGAATGTTCCCAACAAAAACCTCTTTTTGTTTCATCAAATTCATCTCCAGCTGTTCTGCAACCTCCCTTGAAGAAAAAGACTAAAACAGGTAAAAATAACAGAGTATTTCCTGTAGCTTATCAGAAAATTAGCCTTCAAAGATCAATTCGAATCTCTTAAATGGTGATAGATGTGTAAAAACGGAGAGATTTTTTTGTGAAGGGGCATGTTCCCAACAAAAAAAACCTTTTGGTTTCATCAAATTCCTCTCGATATGTTCTGTAACATATTTTGAAGATAAAGACTAAAACAAGAAAAAATAATAGAGTATTTCCTGTAGCTTATCAGAAAATTAGTCTTCAAAGATCAATTTGAATCTCTTAAATGGTGATAGATGTGTAAAAAATGAGAGAGGTTTTTGTGAAGGGTCATGTTTCCAACAAAAAACTCTTTTTGTTTCATCAAATCCTTCTCCAACTATTTTGTAACGTCTCTTGAAGATAAACACTATAACAGGTAAAAAAACAGAGTATAGGCTAGATGTAGAACCGAGCTGCTGTAGGATGCTTTAAGTGTAGCGTTGTGTTCACCAGTGAGAATTTGGATATCTTCATGTTCCCTAATTACAATAATTCCTTGAAGAACATGAAACTATTTCCATTTCCCAATATTTCCACTCATGAACTTGCATGAAAGCTAAAATATTTCATAAGCTATCCCATCATTTCTCACAAATCTCTCACTGATAATTTCAACAAAGTTTTCTTATATGACCACTTTTGATTTCCAGTCTACCTGTCCAACTAACAACAGACCAAATGAATATGATTTGGGTCCATCATAATGCATGATGCACCTTTCTGGAGTCATGGCAGACAAAACCAGGGTAAAGGCCTAATATGTTCAACCACATTGCCACCTGCAATCTGTTAGTGTATTCTGTTCCTTTGAGCGAATACCTGTGCGCGTACATAGCAATTATATTATGAAACCGTTGGATTTGGAAATGATTTCTAAGCTTTCGTGGGAGCATACGAACTCTCAATTCATGAATCATGTGATCATAACTAATTCAGGATGGAAGGCGCAAGTTATGGCATGATTATATGGCACTACGGGAATAGGCTTATTCCCATAGCACGCTTGACAACTTGAAAATTTGAATTTCAAACGGCATAAAAGGAGACACCTCAATTTTAAACAATGTTTTTTCAAAATCAAACTCAAATAAATCATCAAAGACTATAATGAAAACCATGAAATACCAAAATCTAAAAATGGAAAACAAATGAAAACGGAAAATGAAGAATGGGTAAGGAGGGTTTAGGACAAGGGTTTCTCACTAAACCAAGACAAAATTAGAGACTAACAGTATCCATAGAGTGTCATAAATGGGGTCATTTTTGTTGCAGTATGAAAGGGAGTGTTATACCACCATTATGCCAAGGGTAACCATTTGAACCATTGTGTTTGTTTATCAGAGACAAATCAATGAAGTTAGTCTTCCAGACATTTGTTCACTATCTCGGTTTGTCCATCATATTGAGGATGATAGGATAATATATGAGCCAATTGAGTACCCAAACAATAAAAAAATTATGTCCAAAAATGTCCAGTGAAGATGGGATCTCTGTCACTTACAATAATCTTTGGGCTTCCATGTAGCTTTTGAACTATCTCCATGAATGTGGTGGCAACTATAATGGCATTGAAGGGATGAGAGAGTGCACAAAAGTGTGTGTACTTGGTCAGTCTATCAACAATCACCATGATGACACTCTTTCCTTCAGACTTCAGTAACCCTGTGATGAAATCCATGGAAACCCTCTCCCAACACTGACTTGGGATGGATAATGGTTGTAAAAGACCCGAGGTCTTAATTTTTTCCACCTTATTTTGTTGGCAAACCAAACATTCTGCCACAAAACTTTGAACATCAGTTTTAAGGCCATCCCAAAAAAAATCCTTCTTGACCCTATGGTAGGTTTTCAAAAATCCCGAATGCCCTCATACTGGAGAGTTGTGCAATTCCAATAGTACCTTTTGTTTGAGTTTGGATTTCTTACATAAATATAAGTGATCTTTGTACCATAGTGAATCATTTTTCCATGTAAATGTACCTGATGCACTGGAATATTGTTGCAACCTTTGAATGAGATTCCACACTTTTTCATCATTCTTCCATTCATCCCTTGCTTCTATTATACAATCGGGTTGGATGATCGAGATAGCACAGAGAAAGGCCTCAACGTCTTCATCCTTTATTGAGAGTGCATTTGCCACAACGTTTTGCTTCCCTTTTTTATAAACGATTTCAAAATCATAACCCAATATCTTGGTCACCCATTTTTGTTGTTCTTCTGAAGATAGTCTTTGTTCCAAGAAGTATTTAAGACTATCATGATCGGTTTTGACCTTGAAGTTCCTACATATTAGGTAAGGATGCCATTTCTTCAATGCATGTAGTATTTCCATCATTTCCTTCTCATAAATGGGTTTATGTAAGTCCTTTCCCTTGAGTGGTTGACTTCCAAAATCCAGGGGCCTTCCTTTTTGCATTAGGACAACACCAATTCCATTTCCTGAGGCATCACATTCCACAATAAAAAAAATTGTGAAGTCTAGAGTGGTCAAGACATGAGATTTGCACATCACCTCTTTAATTTGTTCAAAATATTTAGTTGCCTCTGGAGTCCATGAAAATGCATCCTTCTTAGTTAGTGTTGTTAATAGTGTTTTTATTCTTCCATAGTGTCAAACAAACTTGCGGTAGTAACCTCTCAAACCCAAAAATCCTCTAATATTCTTTAATGTTTTGGGAATCGGCCAGTCCATCATGGCCTTAATCTTGTTAGTGTCTACCTTGACACCTTCATGAGATAAAATATGACCCAAATACTCTACCTCCTTCACTCCAAATAAACATTTGGATGGTTTGGCATATAGTTGTTTCTCCTTTAGTAGTTGTAGCACCTTGTCAACATGTCACACATGATCCTCCCAAGACTTACTATAGATTAGTATATCATCAAAAAATACTAACACAAATTTTCAAAGGAAGGGATTGAAAATGGAATTCATCAACCCTTGGAATGTCGAAGGTGCATTTGGAAGGCCAAAAGGTGTGACCAAAAATTCATAATGGCCTTCATGAGTTCGGAATGTTGTTTTTGGAAAATCTTCTTCCTTCATTCTAATCTGATGATACCCTGAATGGAGATCGAACTTTCTGAAATAGATTGCTCCATGTATTTCATCTAATAATTAATCAATTACGTGAATGGGAAACTTATCTGTAATAGTGATCTTGTTGATATCTCTATAATCTGGACACATACGCCATGAGCCATGTTTCTTGAATACCATTACCACCGGTGCAGAGTAAGAACTTTGGCTAGGTATAATAATGCTAGCCTCTAACATTTCTTCAACCATG
>ML778744.1:761923-773922 GCA_009831015.1 Picea engelmannii
GAATCCATCATTTGGTTGTGCGACTCAATTCGCAGCTCGTAGTACTACAGTTAAGTAATGTCTATATTATTCAAAGTCCTACTTTGTTACGGGTGTATTTGTGAATTCACCTCTTAGAACGTTATTTTGATTATATTGAATATCAAGATATCCCTAGACGTCTAAATACATTAACTGATGCATTAGCTAACTATGTATTAGACAGACATTTGGGTCATTTATAAATCAATTACATCAATTTTCACACAACACAAGATAAACTGGTAGAAGTCGTATGTATACATAACGATCAAAATATCTTTTACAAAAACGTTATGTCCGAGGACACAAATTTCAAAATCTAAATATTATAGCTTTTACAAAGTGACATCATGGATGACGTTCACGGTAATACACAACTGCTCAGGCAACCCTACGAAGTAGTCGACCAATGGACTCTGACACTCCTACTGTATGACGTTGATAGCATCGTGGAACCTCTCCAAGGGGCATGTCTGGAATGTTTGTTGTCAAACCCTCTAGGTTTTGTTCCACTGCTTCATAATCTTCGGCATCCCATCGTGGCACTGGAGCCACCTCTCCTCGTCACTGAATAGGAGAAGTACTAGGAGGTTGGTAAGGTCCCACGTCTGTGTCATCAAAAATAATTTTTTATTTAGACCTTGGACGAACATATAAAAAATATTTTCATATGATAAAATTCACAAAAAACATTAAAAAAAGAAAAATGTGTACTTCTTACCAAGATCCCCCCACTGAGCACCCTCGGGCAGGACCAAGTCTGGATCTCCTCGGAAGTCCAACCCGGCATAAGCATAATCATTGACCATCAACATCTAGGGTCGCAACCAGTCGAGGAAGACATCATTATATTTGATAATTGGTCCAGCCACATGCTGCGCCATGAGCTGACACCACCTCGACATTCTTGGATCTGTTGGAGCCGGTAAATCCCACTCAACCTGCAGTCTCAGAAAGGGAACCCTCTCAAAAAAGAAGGACACCAACAAAGACCCTTACCTGAATTGCTTCAGGTCACCTCGCCAGCTTTTGGTCAACTGCCTCTTCATGCTACGAAGCACTGCGTCTGCCCAGTTAAAAACCCGAGGCTCAGTACACTCTATGGAATACTCAAAGTAGCTCTGGAGAGCCATGTGAGGAGAAGTGATCCTATCCATACGAGAAATGGTGAACAAAATAGTGTGGAGGGTCAAATCCCGCACTCCCCAAATGGCTACTTTCCCTTTGCTCCTCTATGCTTCTGGAACACAGTGCAAGCGACAATACTCACTCATGGGTAGCCCACCACCTCTGCTACCAGTTAGGCTCGTGTGGTACCCATGCTAGGATAGTCTTGTCAAGAAGTAAATGTCTTCAATATCCAAGGACAATGTGTGGACCCCTACATGGAATACTTGCTGGTCGGGATCCCACATATGCACAAGGTACTCCAATAACCTGACTTGGGCCCTCATACCCAGGATACAAAAGAATTTTAGAAGACCGTAGTCTCGTAAAGAGACAACGGTGGCTAGATGATTTTCTGCAATGGCATAATATTGTTCATGCTCTCTTTCACGCCATTCCAAAACCATGGTGATGGCCAAATACCTGCATAAGAAGCATAAGAAGAAGATTAGTAACTCTATTCAACATTTGATATATTTTTCATTGAGCCAAACTTTAAAAAATTTTCCACTTTGCGGTTCTCGCAGGTGCCCTTTAGGCACAGTGCGAGGTTCTCGTAGGTGCCTTTGGGGTCACCTACGACAATGAGGCATTCTCGCAGGTCCCATGTGGCTGGCCTGCAAGAATGGCTGAGCACAAATTTAACCCCCAAAATAAACTCAAAACTATGTTTTTTGTCAATGAAAATGAAAAATCAAACCATGAAAAGGCAGAGGACAAGGAGCTTACCTCACTGCCGAAGATGGTTCATCGAATGGATGCTCGTAACTCCCACAATCAAGGGCCGAAATTCAAGGGCAAAAGAGGGGTTTTGGACTCAAATATTGTTAAAGTTAAAATGATTATGGTAAAAAGAACTTTTACCCCTATATATTTACTTTTACCATTTGTTATTGGATTTTATAATTGTTTATTTATTAAAACCTAATACCTAATACCCTTTTGAGTGCGAATTTTGCAGATGTAATGACCTTGGTGTTCATGCACAGGGATGCGGATATTTTTTCTTCTTCATCACATGTTTTGATTATTTTTTATGGTTTTTGTACGAAACCTCAAGCTTGGTATTTATCCATTCTCACACTCGAAAATACATGAGAATGCGATCGAGCACACTTTTATCACTTTTTCGGCCTCAACAGGGTTATATGAAAAAGGAACCCCCCTAGAGTCTCCTTTAAGCTCTTTTCAGACTCTCTAAACATGAAAAGATTGCTGAGCGACCTTGCTATTTTCACGCTCATTAAAGTATTTGAAGAAATCATCTGTTGGGCGATAATTTATCTCTTTTTCGGTCTCATCTGATTATTTTATGAAAAAGGAACTGAGAGAGTTCTCTTTTAAGTGTTTTTCCAGACTCTATAATCATGAAAAACCTTCATGTTTTCTATCTTTGGACTCGTTAAACAAACATCGACAGACCCGTAATGGGACCGAACCACTCCTTCCTAGGGTTCGTTAAACATACTCCGAAGGACTTATCTGAAGGATGAGCTTATATCAACAAGCATATGTTATCCTCCTCAAGCTTGCATAAAAATAAAGAGGTACTCGCCAGAAATGGTAGGGGGGAATTTGGGAAAGGGATGTGTTCTCGTATTCATATTAATTGGCAGTAAGTGTTGCTCTTGAACATGACACCCCCCTATTCATTATTTGAATCCAGTTTGGGAACTCCATTTGTCTCTCATTCGATTTTCTACAAGGTCATACCCTGCGTCGTCTCTTAGTTAATGCTTCCAAATCATTGGTCATGTCATTCATATGTTCAAGAGAAGTTCATCTAAAACCTCTATTGATTCGGCCATCTGCAGTTGTCCATTCTCTCTTGTGTCTAGTCCAACTTATATCATACTCTGTTTCACCTTCAAAATCTATTACTCATTTCATGTCATTGATGGGGGATACATCAAGGCCCTCCTGTGATGAGTTTTGTTCCATCGACTTCAGCTCATTATCAGGAAACAAGACTTAGAAATTCTTTGGTACCTTGGAACTTACATGCCTCAATGGAAGGTTTCCTCGCTTTCGACAATGGGTTTACATCATTGACTCCTGATCGAAAGATTCTGTCGGATGTTCGACCTCAACTCGTTCATTCACATTCGGTGGATTGTACTAGTGTACCTTGGCAGTCATTGACATTAATGGTGATTTCCCTCGCACTTGTTAACGATTTCATCATTGACCGGTAATCAAGTGGCTTCTACCATGTTCAACTTCAACACACGTAATCACATGGTTACATTTGTACTTTCAGGTGACGGGATTGAAGACCCTGGATCTCATCTCTTTGTCCAGGTCGTGATGGAATATGTCTAATTTGAGACACATAGATCCACTTTGTATGTCTCGTGGCTATGTCATCTCAATTTAAATTTTCACGCATAGATCCACAGTGTATTCCTGGTGGCTATGCTATATTTTGACGGCATGGATCCATAGTGTATGATTGGTGGCCATGACCTATGTTTATAATTTCATCCGTCTGTGATCTGAGTATTGGAATGCCTACCTCAGAACTAGTATGATATTCTGCAGATGCTTGGTTCTTTGCAGGTTTCCGATTTGGTGCGCTCCTGGTTTCTGACACACACACACAGTCTACAAAGTATTTCGTCTATCATTGATTCTGGCCTCATACTTTGGGGGGCATTCTGTTACCCATGATTTTGGTCATCTTGATGGTGTATTAATGATGGTGTACTTAGGCTCCTAAAAAGAACTTTATCTTGAGAAAAGTGACATTCATCTCTTCCCAGAAAACATATTTTTGAAGAGAGTTCGCAGGTTGCTTATATCCTAGGGTACGAGAATGACCCATTCTTACAGGCTACCTTCAGCTAGGGTGTGAACTTCTCGCACTGTGCTACATAGCTAGGGTGAAAACTTGTTCTCAAGCTTGGAAAAAGATGAAGTCTCGATGGTTCTAGAAGGGAATCTTCTAGAGAATGGGTTGGCATTCGAATGGTTATCATTTTACTGGTTTCCCTGATATTTTGGGATGATTCTCATCCAAGTATCCATCTCATACTATCCTATATATTGATGAGATTCTCATGGAAAAGGTTAAGCAAGATTAATTGGAGAATTGGTGAAGGAATTGTGTGAAGAACCTAGCTTGAACAGGAGCTTGTAGACTCTAGCAAGTCTATCAAGAGGATTCAGATCTTCTTCATGCAAGGATCGAGCAAGTGTGTGTGTGTTGGAACAAAGAGTCACCGAAAGGAAGCTTGCAACATCAAGGAAATCAGGTTGTATCTTCTACTTTCGATTAATATGATACAGTGGCATGTCCTTTTCCCATAAAGTCATTCTTACTTTATTGTGTAATTCATTGATCATACACATAAGTTGACGATTGAATATATTTTTCTATATTCACTTTGGTTGGTTTGTGTTGTCTTGGTCTTGACCTCACGAGAGCACCGGAGCGAAGCAGGAGAAACAAATACCCTAGGAAGCGATACAAAGGCATGTTACTTGTTCCTCCCTATTAGCTAATTCAATGGTCATAACTTAGGGAAATAGTCATGTCTTGTCATGTTTTGTTCTAGATTCAGGTGGATCTAGGGAGATTTGTTAGTGTCCGCACCTACCGATTAGTTCGATAACACTATGATGTTGATATGCTTGTTGTTTCATGTGATTATGTGCCATGGTCAGGTTGTCCTTTAAGATTTGGAGAACTTTTTGTTGATTTTGATGTGATCTTCCACTGCTTGAACCTTAGATTTTTATTTTAGATAATAATTGATGGAAGGAGGGTGGTATCCATAGAGTTCCATAAATGGTGTCATTTTTTTTGCAGTATGAAATGAAGTGTTATACAACCATTATGCCAAGGGTAACCATTTGAGCCATTTTTTTTGTTTATCATAGACAAAGCAATGAAGTTAGCCTTCCATAAATTTGTTCACTATCTCAGTTTGTCCATCAAATTGAGGATGATAGGATGAGCTATGATCCAATTGATTACCCAAACAAGAAAATAATTCCATCCAAAAATGTCCAGTGAAGATAAGATCTCTGTCACATACAATAATCTTTGGGATTCCGTGTAGTTTTGAACTGTCTCTATGAATGTGGTGGCATCTGTATTGACTTTGAAGGGATGAGAGAGTGCACAAAAGTGTGTGTACTTGGTCAGTCTATCAAAAATCACCATGATGACACTCTTTCCTTCAAACATTGGTTTTCTGTGATGAAATCCATGGACACCTCCTCCCAACATTGACTTGGGATACCTAATGGTTTTAAAATACCCGGGGTCTTAATTTTTTCCAACTTATTTTGTTGGGAAACCAAACATTCTGCTATAAACCTTTGAACATCAGTTTTAAGGCCATCCCAAAAAAATTCCTTCTTGACCCTGTGGTAGGTTTTCAAAAATCCCAAGTGCCCTCCTACCAGAGAGGTGTGCAATTCCAATAGTACCTTTTGTTTGAGTTGGGAGTTATTACATAAATATAAGCGATCTTTGTACCATAATGAATCATTTTTCCATGTAAATGTATCTGATGCACTGGAATCCTGCTACAACCTTTGAATGAGAGTCCACACATTTTCATCATTCTTCCATTCATCCCTTTCTTCTATTATCTAATCGGTTTGTATGATCGGGATAACATAGAGAAAGGCCTCAACATCTTCATCCTTTATTGAGAGTGCATCTGCCACAACATTTTTCTTCCCTTTTTTATAGATGATTTCAAAATCATAACCCAATATCTTAGTCACCCATTTTTGTTGTTCTTCTGAAGATAGTCTTTGTTCCAAGAAGTATTTAAGACTATCATAATATTTTTTGACCTTGAAGTGCCTACTTATTAGGTAAGGACGCCATTTCTTCAATGCATGTAGTATTTCCATCATTTCCTTCTCATAAATGGGTATTTTCCAAGAATATTTATGATAATATTTTATATCCATGTATAGAAGGGGAAGTCTCACAAATATTATCTAAAATACATATGAATTTGTCACCTATCCTTTATCTTGTGGAACCATGAGCCAAATGTGTAACACACATGATCCCTGAGTGAATTTCCTAGGGATGGGCCATCAAAATTTCATTCTCCTTAAGTGATCAAATCCTTCATTCGGGATTTCTACCACAACCTTCTCGTCCATATTTTTCTAACCATGGTTTCCATGATCAAACCCAAACTCATAACTGGAGGATATACCTTTTTGATGTTCTTCAGACATTCATTGGTTGAGGGCCATGTGGCACCCATGTGGATCCACCTCACACATGATATTTCCAAGTTCCTTCCTCCACGGTGGAAGACCATCCACCACCTGATCCCATGACTGGAATTACTCTCTTTGTCCTATATCAGTTGTGGAGGAATTTGGTGCTTCGACGCTCCGACACTTCACGCCTCTTTAGTAGCTACGCAAAATATCACCCAGAGTTCCGAAAATCCTAAGTCCCGTAAGCTCACCACATGGCTCCTCCCTTTGGGTCGTTCGGTCTCTCTATCATACTACATCCCAAACCATATGGAGTCCCGAAGTCCTGATCATTTCACCAACCATTTTGGCTAGGTGGACACATATCGGGAACTTACACGTAGGAGGAGTCAGGTTGACACATCTTATGTTCCAATGGGTCTATAGGGTACATGATGCACATGAATCCAGGTGACACGTGGCACATCAATATGGGGTCCATGTCACCCTGGGTGGTGTCACTGCACCTCGTCACCCTAAACTATCAGGCTTCTATATTCCTCAAATCTCACTATCAAGATCTAGTCACGTAGACTTATAGATCTACGACTCTGGTTAATTCAGGGATTCATTTTCGGGAGTGTTTCTATGAAAACTCCTCTTACCTCTTGAAGCATCCAATCTATAAATTAAAATGGCTAGCACCATGCATCTTCGATATATCAACGGTTAGGAAAAGGATCCGAAGGATCCCATGATCTACGATTCTAGGTCCTTGGCGGCTCCAGCCTTTGGGGTTTCAAATCCTGATTTAGTTGGCGATATAGGTTCACCCAACCACCTGAGGAACTGCCTATCACCAATCAATATTACGGGAAACTGAGTCTCTCGGTTACCTTCCACCCATATAAGGTTGGTAAGGTCGATCATACCCTGAATTCCTAGACTTCCAGAGCTCTGAATCCAAGGGAACATAACTTACTTAGGCTTAGCCCAAGGTTCCTGGGTATTGTTCATATGGGTCCTTTCAAATGGATCTCATCTGCTCGTCTTCCAAATGAAGGGACCTCCCCTTTTAAGGCTTCCACTTCGCTATCCTTCCTGAGATTTTACCATGAAATGGTTAAGGACTTGGGTCTGGAATTCCAATTGCATGACAAGGGGTATGGAAGAGGCATACTCTTCGAAAGGATAGGTTCAGGTCGACACGAGATCTCTTGTCTCGGTCATCATAGAAGCTTATTCCTCAGGAAGCCGCGGGAGCTAAGTTGGGCACACAGATTATCAGTCAGAAGTGTAAGTTCACAAAGAGATGAAGGAATACACATATCATAACCATTCCACACATAATTCATTTAGAAATACACATATGTATAAATCCAAGCATTCATTCATCATTCCAGTTCAATACATAAAACATGGAAAATACTTATCAGAACCATATAACGTGAAGCGATTGTTGAAAGGGGTGCTCGTTTCCACCCAACCAAAGGCTCAATCACCCCAAACAAATTTACCACTAGCCACCCCCGAGCTAGAACATGATGCTCTGCAACATAATCCTTTCTTCCAGCTCAACAACAGTAGGGATGGAGGTTACTCTCCTCCTCCCGTGGGATCTTGGTAATGGTTTACACGATACCAAGCAAGGAGGACCAACCTCATTTATCATCTTGTATCATAAACTTCTGAGAAATTTCCTGTGACCAGAATGCTTATTTCCCAGTTCTTCCTTGAACCTAATATCTTCCCTCTCATCTCTGCACTCTTCGCAGGCCTTTCTCTACCCACCACACCTTCCTTTATTGCCTCTTTCATCAAGGTTGTGTGTGGCTTGAATTCCTAGCCCATCAGGTCTAGAAGCCTTATATATGGGTGCTCTTCCCCATCCCCTCGTTAACTCTTGAGGAGGTATTCCCACCTAACATCCTGATTGTAATTCATTTATGGGTTAGAGGACTATTCTTGTCTTGAGCAATTAAATCCATTAAGGTATTGGTTTGGTGAAGGTTAACGCAACCATCCCAAGTCTTCCTTCACCATCTTTGTTCATAGCATTCATGGTCTTTCTTAGTACACCCCCCTTCCAGCAGTCATGCAACACTTATCCATTTTTCTAGTAAATAACATAATTTACATTCATTGGCCTTTTATACAAAGGTCCATCAAATAAAACATTCACACATATTAAGTTTTCCATAGTCTCTTGGCCCTTATAGTTATATTTACAAACTGCGGGAAACAGGGTGTTAAAACTCCCTCCCCCTTAAAGGAACATTGTCCTCGATGTTCTATCTATCAACATGCTTTGTATATATAGAAGTGAACAAAAATGGATATGCCTGTCTCATGGCATCCTCCATTTCCCATGTAGCCTCATCTGGGACAAAGTGTTTCCTCTGCACCTTGATCTATGAAATGGTTTGGTTCCTAAGGGGGGTTTCCTTCCTGTCTAGTATGCATTGAGGTTCTGGCAGGAATTATCCCTCCATCTCCACCTGGATCATACACCAATCAATTATATGATTAGAATCATGTACATATTTCTTCAATAATGAAACATGGAAACAATTATGTGCCTTTATTGTGGGAGGGAGTTCTATCCTATAGGATATAGGTCCCACTCTATCTAAAACTTCAAAGGGTCCATAATACTGAGGTGCCAACTTGGCACAAGATCCCATTCTCAGGGAACTCTTCTTGGGCCTAACTCTAATATAGACATAGTCTCCTGTATTGAACTCTTTGGGAGTTCTCTTTCTGTTGACATAACTTTTCTGGCTATCCTGAGCAATTTTCAGATTTTTCTTTATCTAAATCACTTGTTGTTCCATTTCTTTTAGCATGTTGGGTCCAATTGTAATTCTATCCACTGGATTACTCCAGCTGACTGGAGTCTTGCACGGTCTACCATAGAGGGCTTCAAAAGGTCTCATATTTAGTGGCTCTTGATAACTGTTGTTGTAGGAAAATTATATCAATGGTAGGTAGTCTTCCCACTTCTTATGCTGATGCATTACATGCATCCTTAACACGTCTTCTAATATCTATTTTACTCTTTCTATCTGTCCATCAGTTTGAGGATGATAGGTTGTGCTAAATAACAATTTAGTCTCAAAACCATCCATCAAGGATTTCTAAAATCTTGAAGTGAATTTTGTATCTCTGTCAGATACAATCTCCCTAGGCATGCCATGCAGTCTGAATATCTCCTTCATGAAGATGTTGGAAATATCTATTGCCTTGCAAGTTTATTTGACAGTGATGAAGTGAGTGGACTTGCTCAATTTTTCCACTACTACCAATATGGAATCATTCCTTTTGGATGATTTCGGTAATTTGGTGATGAAATCCATGGAGATGGTTTCCCATTTCCATTCTAGAATTGGTAGAGGTTGTAACAACCCTGCTGGATGCTAGTGTTTTTCCTTAACTTGTTGGCATTCTAGACTTGCTTCTAGAAAAAGTCGCACTTGCTAAAATTAGTGTAGATTTGATTCTCTCTTAGTACTTAAAGTACAAGTCTAATATGTTCTTCATGCTCCTCTGTGCTCTTGGGGTATATTAGGATATTTTCAATGAAAACCAATACAAATATGTCTAGGAATTTGTTGAGTACATTATTCATCAGGCACATAAAAGTGGCAGGGGCATTGGTTAATCCAAATGGCACCACCACATATTCATAGTGACCATACCTTCTATTGAAGGTTTTTTTGTGGATGTCTTCATCCTTGATTCGTACTTGATGGTATCCAAACCTCAAGTCAATCTTTCAGAAAATGGAAGCATCCCCTAATTGGTCGAATAAGTCATCGATTCTTGGTAACGGGTACTTGTTCTTTATGGCTGTATTATTGAGTTGTCTATAATATATGCACACTCGAAGGGTGCCATATTTATTCTTCAAAAACAAGATTAGTTCTCCCCATGGGGACACACTAGACCATATGTAGCCTTTTTCCATCATTTCCTTTAGCTGTAGCTTGAGCTCAACTAGCTCGAGTGTACTCATCCTATAGGGTGTCCTAGACAGTGGCACTGCTCTTGGTGCAAGTTCTATTGAGAAGTCAATGTCTCTTCTTGGAGGTAGACCCGATACCTCTTCTAGAAACACATATCTATACTCTCTTATTATGGGGTGGTCCTCTAGGTTTGGTATGTCATCCTCAACAGATTCCAACACCTTTATTGCATATAGAGGACATCCCTTTCTGCAATAATTTTTCATTTGAAGTGTTCCCTTGGAGGGTTATCTTTCTCCCTTCTTCATTTACACATTCTATGGTTTTATGGTAACAGTCCAACTTAGTTTTATATGCAGCTAGCCAGTCCATACCAATCAGCAGGTCATAAGATCCTAGGGGAAGTATGTTAAGGGTATCTTTGGTGGGAAATCCATCCATAGTGAATTGGAAAGATGGTATGAACTCTGCTATTTTTCTTTTGGTTCCAGTGGCTAGTTATACTAACCATGGCTTAACATGCCTAACTAGTTGCAGTTTACACTTATCAACAGTTTGAGGGGCCACATAACTCAAATTAGAACTAGGGTCAATTAAAATAGAAACTAGATGGTGGGAAATCATACCTTCCATATCCACCACTGAAGCTTGGTGGTCATCTTGTTTATTATCCATGGCTGTATAAATTTGTGGCATGCTCCTAGACACATCATTGAATGTGGTAGCTTATTGGATGTTGTAGACTCTCCTACTATTGTATTATCTGTGTGGAAAATCCCTCAGTATATTTTCTTCTCCACAACCCCAACATTTCAAGGGATCCTTCTTTGGGTTATCCGTCTTTCCTGGGGTTTCTCCAAAAGGTTTATTTTCACTCTGGGAGGGGAAATTTTTCTGATATATTGTAAGGTAGCTAGAGAGGTAGTGGGGGGGCCTAGAGGGCCCATAGTGATAATAGTGGAGGTCATTCAATGTAAGGTGGACTAGGTCCACTATATTATTAAATAAGACCCACTATGGTAGTTAGATATAATAAATGGGTAATTCGATATAATAAATGTAAGACGACTTCTTAGAAGGTTCTACTTCTAGAAGATTCCTCCTCTAGAATGTTCTTAGGTGATGGTAGAACTATATAAAGGGGTTCAAGAAATGTAATGAAAGATGAAAAAAAGTATTGTATTTGGAGCTGAAGCTCATTAGGAGGATGCCCCCTCGAAGAGGCAAGTGAACAGGAGAGGATCCCTTCCATAATAGGATCCATTGTATGGTGTTGCCCTACCTTAAGGGTTTGGTAATAATAAAGTGTTGTTTCTTCTATTTTGCTTTGTGGATCTATTGTGTATTCAGTATTTGTGGTGATTATATCTTCATATATGGTATTGGTTCTTAACAAGTGGTATCAGAGCACTTTCCTTGGCCGGGGTTGTGGGCAAATATTTTTTATTTTTGTAGATTTTTTTTTCGGAGCAGAAAAAAGAGGGCCGCGACATTATCAAAGTTTTCGGTATATTTCGGAGCAAAATTTTCATGAAAGGGTTGTATATCTGAGTTCTTCTCAGAAAAACACCCAATTTAAAAAAAAAAATCGACCGAAACAGAGTCCGGAAGGTCAAGATATTGAGGTTTTAAAATCTGCAATTTTCAGGGTTTTTTCTGCGGACGGCG
>ML778744.1:785656-814752 GCA_009831015.1 Picea engelmannii
GTGACTGGGAATTCTTTATCTTGGATAGATTGTGCGAGTTGAAGTGAAGTTAAAAAGGTATGGGTAGGTAAAATGTATTATTTTCCATAAATAGGGGAAAAAGGAGAATTTACCAGAGAAGACTTGGGTGTTACTATCATCCCATAGAGAATTGGAGAGGGATAAATGCTAATTTATCTGGTGTTTTGTTACAATTTTATTCAGGGTCTTAACTAGATTCTTGTTAGTATATTCTTCTAGCACATTAACTTGAGGGTAAAAATTAGCTAAATATTTGATTTTAATGTTTCTTTCAAGAGCACATTCAATTAAATTTAAAGAAGAGAAATAACTGGAATTATAAAAAAATCAATGATTCTGGGACACCAAATCTAGTTATAACAAAAGAGTCCAGGAAATATATCACTTGATTTTCATTGACAATGTTTAGAGGTATTTCTTCAATCCATCTGGGGAAATAATCTATTTCCATGAGGATATACTTGTACAATTGAGAAGAGTCAGGATTGATATCTCATGTCATGTCTAGCCACCATTATTGAAATGGGTGATCAATTGTAACAAGTTGAAGGGGAAAACAAGGCTTATTTTCCTTCCCATCCAACCTTTGGCATTCCTCACACTTCCTTGCATAAGTGTGAGAATATTTAAATAAAGTATCCCAATAGTAACCAACTCAAAGGATTTTATGTGTTGTGGTATTTCATCTAATGTATCCTCCAGCTGGGGCATCATGGATCTCATACAAGACTTTATAAACATCCTCCTTCTCAAAGAATATCAATAAAACACCATCATAATTATTTCTGAATAGGATTCCTCGAGTAAGATGATATTGGGTTGATTTGAGGCTGAGATCCCTCTTCTTCTTTGGTTCCATGTAATGTGGGATTGAACCATGGGTTAAGTAATACTTCATTTCATAATACCATTGATCAACATTAACAAGGATATAACATAATTCTTTCTCTAATAGGATTTGATCTTGATAGAGCTCATTTTCATCTTCTCCATATTTTGTCGATTCAGCTACCAGCTTACACAGTCCTTACCCTTTCACAATATTGGAAAGTCTTGTAACTAGGGAATATTGTAAGGTTCTTATCAAGTTATCTCTCTTCTCCCCCAAGTCCTTTTGTACCAAAAGGTTCCTTACTGCAGGGTAAGGTACTATCATCTTGGTTTTTTATTTGATCAAGTAAGGTCTGAAGTGTTTAACAACCTTCAAGACTACATATAATTGTTTTTCTACCTCTGGATAGTACAAATCTACTCCTTGAAATATTGAACTCATAAATGCAATTTGGAATTCATTTCCTTCATTGTTCTTCTATTTTAGGATAACTGCAAATGCAATATCATAAGTGAATGTGTAGAGTATGAAATCTTTGTTGAATTCGAGACTCATCAGTGCAGGAGCTTGTCTTATTTCTTCTTTGATTTTTTCAAAAGATGCCTTTTCCTTGGGACCCCATTTAAACTCTGCATTCTTCTTTATCATGTTCTAGAGGGGCTTGACAGTTTCAACAAAGCTTGGAATAAATATCCTTACAAAATTAATCCTCCCAAGAAATGATCAGATAGATTTCTTGATATGGGGAGGAGAAATTGTTTAGATGGATTTAGTTTTCTCGGTCTCAATCATCATGCCATATTTGGATACAATGAATCCTAAGAGTCTACCTTCATCAACTGCAAAAATAGATTTTTTTGGATTTAGTGAGATGCCATACCTTTTGCATATGTTGAATATTTTCCTTAAGTGGGATATATGATCTTTCCCATATTTGGAGAATATTATGACATCATCAAGGTATACCACCACACAATTACTAATCATTCCTCTAAAATCTATGTCCATTTCTCTATGAAAAAATTATCCTACATTTATCAGTCTGAATGGCATTTTATTGTAATCATAAGTTCCCCATTTGGTTCAGAAAGAAGTCTTGAGTTGGTCATCACGAGAAACTAGGACTTTGTTTGTTAGGGACCTAACCTCGATAACCCCTCACATAGGTAGAATAATATATTTTCCATGTAATAAAGGCCGATATTAATAAGGCGTAGTAATAAGGAAGACTAAGTCAAATGTGAGAAGACCTAATAGAAGCTTCTACTTCTAGAAGAATATTCCTCTAGATTTCTCTTTTGGCTAGATATTTTTAGTATAAATAGGAGTCGAGGGTAGGAAAAGTTTTATCTTGAGAATTATTGTAATAAATCTCTTCTTTGTTGGAGGTTTCCCCCTTGAAGATCCAAGTGAACATTGTTTCCCATCAATAAAGGTATTATTTTGGTGTTGTGGTTTCATATATTGTGTTGTTCCACTATTATTCTCCGCAGTATTCATGTTTTCATCTATTATAATAGATTTGGTACCTTAAAAGCGGTATCATAGCACTTTCCTTGGAAAAACATTGTGGGTTATTTTTTTTTTCAGGGTAGAGATGTATTATGTTATCTTAAAGATATAAAGATCTGTCGTTCAATGCATAAATACGCATTCGGGGAAGCATACACACATGAACTAAAAGTGGTACTTAAGTTCACATTGCTAGACACCCTTGTAACCCATGTTGGTATCCCTTCGAGTGGTATCGCATCATAAAACACCTATATACATGTATCCCTAGATATCATGAATCCCTTCATAAATTAAATGATCGACTGCCTGACTTCTATAGTGCCACTGAGAACAACACTCAGGAATATACTCTCTAGTACCTGGGTAATTAGGTAGTACAGCTAAGGGTATGGTCTACCCTCCTTAGTTGGTGCCCTGAGATATTGGGACAAGTAATATTGTTCAAACCCACACATATATTAGAGAGATATAAAAAAGGGAAAACCCTTTTCTGTAGAAACCCTAAAAAAACTCTACCCTTGGGACACAAACAACACAGAAAGGGAACAAACAATATTTCTCCTATTCATAATTTGGGAATTTCGACACTGTTTTTTTCCTATTAAGAATTTAGGCATTCTGACACTATAGTTTTATTCAGATAAGATTATAACTCTTTTGGGACCTATCGCTTTTGATTCCTCTCTAATCCCTAATTATAATGGTACCTATCATTTTTAATAGATTTTTTTTAAGTGTCCACCCGACCCCTTTCTTGACAGGCTTATTTTCACCCTATCCCATTGGATTCCCCTTTTTCCCTTGATCAAAATGGTACCTTTCACTTTTCACCATTCTTCTCAGTGGTCCCACCCACCCTTCCCGGCACCCTTATTCACCACCTATCCCATTTGTCTGACCATTTTTTACCTCTATCCAAATGTCCACCACCAATGCCCAAGAACTCAATTCATTGATTGTCGAAAACATCCACAACAAGGAGGACATCAAGAATATCAATGCCAACATTATAACACTCAATTCCTTTGTTCAAACACTCCAGGACCAATGTCCCCAAAACAAAGACATCAAAGACACACTTGAACAATTGATGGGCCATTCCCTTATCCCTTCCTCTTCTAAAAAACCATCATATCAGGAAGACCCTGACTCTTTCCATTACCAAGGTCCTCATTCCACCAAAATTCCTTGAGACCTAAGCCTCCGCAAAATTGAGGTGAATAAATTTGATGGCTTGGATCCCACAAGCCGGGTCACTCAAATGGAACATTATTTCTCTTTGCATGGAATTACTAGTGATTTATCCAAACTTCATTATGTTATGATACATTTAGATCCAGAACACTGGAAATGATGGAAATAGCGTAGAAAGGAACACCAAGGGTAGGTTTCTTGGACACGGTTTATTGTATGTATTTATGACCGCTTTGACTCTAACACCCACCATTTAGGATGTTTGACCAAGTTGGATTAGTATGGGATAGTGGAAGACTTTATTGCAACATTTGAGCACTTGGATTTTAGAACTAATGGGATGTTAGATACCTTCTTCAACGAATGTTTTATCAATGGCCTAAAAGATGAAATATTTTCCCATGTTCTCATGGAAAACACCCATAGTTAGTTGGAATCTACTCAACACGCCAAGGAAGAAAAAAGGATTGTCTCCTCCCAGATCCAAAAACCACCCTTTCTTCCTCACCCCAAACCCACCAATCCATCCCCTCCAACAACTCCCCTCAATATCCATAAATTAACCTAGGATGAAATGGATGAATGCCAACTCAAGGGTCTTTGTTATAATTGTTATGAAAAATATTTTGTTGGGCATAAGTGTAAGGAACAAAATATTTTTATGGCCATGAATAAGGATTTTTTTGAATAAGAGATCATTTTTTCACCTGTGGATGAGCTACCACCACCATCTAATCTAAACCCGCCCTCTGATCCACCAGAAGTTGAAATGGTGATTTCACTTAATTCCCTCACTATATTCTCTTCTCTTCAAACCCTCAAGTTAATTGGTTACATTAAGAATCAGAAAGTCATCATTCTTGTGTACAATGGTAGCACCCGTAATTTTGTTCATCATCGCATTTCTCAAGAATTCAATTGTTACATCTGTGTCATCAACAATTTTCAAATCATGATTGCCAATGGAGGTTCCATGAATTGTGGGGGGAATTGTGAAAATGTGTGGCTCCAAAATTGGTCAATATCACTTGAAATCACATATTTTTTCTATAAACATGGGTGGTTGTGACATTGTTCTTGGTGTCGAATGGTTACACACTCTCGGTCCCATTCTCATGGATTTAAGGAATTAACCATGCAATTCCAACATGAGGGACACTAGTATAAGCTCTAAGGAATCACAATAGGCTCACATGAGATCATCAGTTCCCATCGAATGGAAAATCTCCTCGAAAAGGGTCATTCTGGGATTATTTCCCAACTCCACTCCATTCAATCCATTTAGACACCCTCTATGCATCCCAACCTCTGATCTATCCTCTCATGGCACCAATTGTTTTTACCACTCCCAAGGCATTTCCCCCTTCCTATGGAATCCATGATCGTTCCACTCCTCTCATCTTGCATATTCTTCCTCCCAATGTTCATTGTTATCATCACCCATTTTCCCAGAAGAATGAAATTAAGAAAGATATTAATCAATTTTCTAAATGAGGGTGTTATCCATCCTAGTACCATCCCCTATTCTTCCCTTGTGGTCATGGTACTCAAGAAATAAGGTACTTGGAAAATGTGTCCTGATTTTTGTGCCCAAAACAAACTCACAATCAAAGATAAATTTCCCATTATTGTCAATGATGACCTCTTGGATGAATTGAGTGGTGCTCAGTACTTCAAAAAACTTGATCTATGTTCTGGCTACGACTCGATCCGCATGAAAAACGACAATATTCCCAAAACAACATTTCAAACTCATGAGGGTCACTATGAGTTGTTAGTAATTCCCTTTGGCCTATGTAATTATCCCTCTACTTTCCAAAGTCTTATGAACCATATATTCCATCCCTTTCTCCATCATTTTGTCTTAGTTTTATTTGATTATATTCTTATCTATAGTAAAACTTGGACAACCCATTTTTCCCATGTGCATCAAGTTTTAAATATACTCTCTAAACACCAACAATTCATTATCTCTACTCCTTTTATACTTTCTAAGTTATTTACCCAAGGTTCATGTCTTTCGGGTTTCCAACAAATCCTCCAAAACTATTGACCCTCCTGATAAACAAGAATGCAACACAACACATAGAATGTGTTGCGTAGTCTCACTCGAGATAACTTTAATGGGTGGCTAGAAGACTCAGGTGCTTACAACCTATGATTGAGTATGAGATATGAGAACTCAACCATTGAACCATTATTAGAACTGGTAAATGCAACCTATTGTTATTCACAACTCTGTCGTAAATCTCATAGCTTATTCCCTCAATATTGCAACAACATTAAAACAAGTAATATAATCACTCATTCATTCATTAAGAACAAAAAATAACTACAGAAAAGAGGATAAAGATATGAATTCATTCATCACATTGCAAAAATATTACCGTGGTTCACCCCCTCCTGGGCTACGTCCAAAACGAATTGGCTCTTAGCTCTTTTATTATGATAGTTTTGCATCTACAACGTCATGCACTTACAACTCTCCTCAGATGGGTAAGATCTATATGAGGTGAACTAGATTGCACCAAGTTCCTCAAACTGCAATCTAATCCTCAATATCTACCTTATCTCGTCTCCTCTAGCTCAACATCTTACAAAACATTTCAAACAGAAAAATGTAAACCCGATTACTAACTAAGTCGGAACAACTACAAAATCTGTGAACAACAACAACAACAAGAATAATCATCCTCTTCTATAATACCTCAGTATCGGTATTTATACGTCTTTGGCTCTTCATAAATTACGATACACTACCAAAACCCTAACCCTACTGACGTTAGTTCTTCCTCCCATGTGTGTGTGTTGTTCTTCCTTCCAGCTGTCGCTTTCCTTGTGCACACTTTCTTGCATGCGCGTGTGTTGTGTTTCCTTATAGCTGTTGCTTCACTCGCTGCACACTTTGTTTCCCCACGATCTTCCTTCTTTCCACTTTGTCATGCTTCCAACAGGCCCCCAACACTGACATGTGGTTCGTCTCGAGCCACCTAATCCTTCTAAGCTTCCTCGATCTCCTTGGTGATCCTCTAGAAATTTTCTATGAGCTCTACTGCTTGTGTATGTGCCTGTGTAGTCTTCTCCTTGATTGTGTCCACTACCTGGACTGCAACTTCCTCATTGATCAATACTGCACATTATTCTTGGGTCTGTGCTATATATGTTTTAGCTTCCTCTTCTTGTGGTATTACTTCTGCTACCCACTCTTATAATGGTTCCATTTGAGCCTGTCGCTTTTGTTTCTAGGTTTGCGCAGTGATTAGCTCTACCTACAATCTCTTCATGTCCTGCGTCCCTTTGATGCATTCTGTAATTGGTATTTTCGTTTGCTTCTGCTTGAGCTCTTGGATTGCGGAGTTGATACTTTCTTCTTCCATGTCCCATTTGTGGACCTGTTGATCCTCCTCTAACCTGGTCCAAATCTATGTTGCTTTATCAAACAAGTCAGTTGTTGTGCTGAACTGCTACTCTATCTCCTGCAGTTGTGTTGTTGCTTCCTGCCTCCTTTTGTCCTTGACTGTTGGCGGAGTGGCCGGTATGAGTTGTTCTCAAAGATCCTCGATCTCCTTTTGGTATTGATCAATTTCCTGCGCAATCTGATCAATATTTTCTGTTGTTTTGATTGCCTCACTCTTCACGGCCTGTGGAATCTTCTCATAAGTTCCTGCCACTTTCTACTCCAATTTATGCACTCCCTTTCCTTCTGGGTCTCATATTTAGCCTTCTCATATACTATTTCTAGTGTGTCCCACTTCTTTGTTGTCTGCTTCAATTCGGTTAAGTCTCTGCGTGCGGGAGACTGTACCTCATGGTTTACGCTCACTTGCAAACTATGTAGCACCCCTGATGGTATCCTTGTCAAGACAAGTTGGATTTGGCTTAAGTCCTTCAAGGGTTTTTTCCACACAATTTCGTCCATGCAAAGCATACTAGGGTCGATGTGGAATGTTATGTGTGGCTACAGTATTACTTGGACTGACTCTCATTATTCTTCCTGCACTCATCCTTGTATCTGCGGTGTTGATGGTTTGATTCCCCTACTGCTTGTTGTCGGCCCTTCCCCAATCTTCTTGATGAGTTGTCACATGTCTACCAACTCCTCTTGGATCTTGTCCCTATGGTGTGCAACATGGTCGAATTCCTTGGATAGACAATCCTGGATCATTTTGGCGATCATTTCCCCACCATCATTCATGATCATATATTCTGGAGGTGTTCATTGTGCCTTTGATTTCTTGCACACACCTCCTGTCTGCGTGGTTGGTATCTTATTTCCCCCTGGTTCCTGTGTGTCAGGATTTTCTATTGTCTCTTGTGTGGGCTCATACTATTTTTTCTTCTCTTTGGTCGGCTGCATACTCTCCTTTTTCCCCTTCTGGTTCCCTATCTTCTTTGGCCCTTCGTCTATATGTGTTGTCTTTCCTTGGCCCGTTCTTAGTCTCTTGGGCACTTGGATTTACAGAGGCTGTGTTTCTCCATGCTCTCCCTCTTATTCTACTGTTCTCTCTCATACTTCCTGGGTAATGGTTGGGATTATCCATTCATCGGCCCATCCATTGATGACCATCTAAATGTCACCCTCGGTGATGCAATAGCGCATTTGTAGCCACTAATTATCTAGATCCTTCCTTGCATGTCGTGTGGCCTAGAACGTGGTGATGTCTACATATCGCGTGACAGCTTCTGGTTTGATTCTCCACATCTTAGAGATGGATTCCTATAGTTCGCATAAGTATCCTTAGAAGATGGATCCGTTCATCCTCTTGTGACTAGCACTCGTCGTTGCCTTTAGCAGTGAATACCTCTTTCTCTGGTTTGGTTTGGGTCTAGTACAAAATGTTATGTACCTTGGTTCCCTCCAGCCCATAAAGGCTATGAGCATGATCAACCAAGAGTAGTGAAACTCTATTCCTATATCCTACACATCCTTGCAGTCATCCAGGAATAAGTCCAAGAGGTATGATGCCCAACTCATTGAGGTGCCTTTTGTGCACTGGGCTGCAAATGCAACAACTCCAGCTGGGACTTCTTCCCTGTGTCATTTTCTTAGCAGCTTGCAGGCTAAGACTTTCACACCCAATTGTGTGGTTGCATCATTGACCCTCTTGATGATGATCCCTCTTTTCCCCCTGTCGGTGTCGTTCTTATTCTTCATCTCTTCTTCTAGCGCTTTCTCCTTGGTTTCGTCATCTAGAAACAATGCAGGATCCATTCCTTGAATTGGTAACCCTGTTATGTTCACAATAAGCTCAAAGACTACGGGGAAGGACTTGTCCAACCATATATCCCCTCCATTTGTGACTTCTAGCAGTTTTTTGATACATGCAGTTGCATGTTGACCTCTGCCAAAATGTGGTAAGTCCAACAGACCTAAAATTCCCATTTTTTGTAGCCCAGATGCCCACTGAAGTGGTTGATTAATTGGTTTGCCAACCCAATTTGTGCCCATAGTATGGATAAAGACCCTCTTCGCAAGTTCTGGAAACTTGGCTTCATCTGCTACATCATGGTTAGAGTATTTGAGCTTCTCGATATGACCCAATAGCTCTGGTCCTAGTTGTACCCCCTCTAGTATGCGCGGTAGAATGATTTTTGCTGCAGGTTTCTTGCGAGGTGACCTGGGTATCTGTATCTTGCCTTTCTTCGTCGGTGGTGTCTATATTGAAGTTACAACAGATTTTTGTTGTTCCTTTGTATACTATTCCGGCCAAACCGAGACATCTTCAAACATCTCCCCTACTGGGTGGAATGAGATGGTCATTTGAGACTCATCTGGGTCAACTTTTGTTGTCATCTTCGACGCCATTCCATTAACTTTCAGAGTTGCTTCTGTATTCTCTGGTTGCACCTCCTTTAGGGTTTCTACTTCCTGGTTCTGTGGCACCTGTGCCACTGCTGATGTATCTACATTCATGGACTCTACTGTTGGTTGTTGGATTTCCTCCAGTATCGGCATGGATTGTACTGGTATTATCTCTAGGGATGGGATTTCGTCGATATTCACAATTTTTGATAGTTTGTTTTCACCTTCTTCCAGCTATCCTCATGACCTGTTCTGAACTCTAGTTTTCCTGGCAGTCTAGCTCACTTCTTCTTTCTTAGGCGGTGAATCTCAAGTGTCTACTAGATTCAAATAGTCTATGTGATCTTTGTGAACTCACACTGTTCTCTTTAGCCTCTGTTTCTCTACGTCTATTCCCTTTTCTTGAATAGACTATTGGCTTCATCGCCCGTGTATTGTATGGTTGTCTCATGAAGCTTGTCGAGGATGCTTCCTTGATTATGGGTTTAATGTACCTTGATTACCTATTTAATGCATCTTTGGTGGTTTTGTACTTTCCATTACTCCTGTTGTGCCATGTTCTATTGGTGCGATTAATGTGGTGTCCTATTGGTCCTCATCATCCTTTAATTACGCCTAGTGTTGTCATGTCATCCTCCTTTTTTTGACTCTGCTTTTCCTGCTTGTTTCCTATTGGATGTGACTGTTGTATTTATCCTCGTTGAGTTTATGTTTCTAACTTTGTGTGGCCTTTCGGCCTCTGGCACTCTGTGCCCTCTTTAGTTCTTTTTCACTATATATATATATATATATTTACTGCGCGGTGGGTGGTTGACTGTCCTTGTACAACTTCAGTTGACTCCCATTGATCATCCCTCTAAGTTTTGTGCCTGATAAATCTTTTAACTCTACAACTCCTCCATCTGTGACACATTTTACTTCTTATGGTCCTAACCAATGAATTCTGAGCTTTCCCGGGTGCTATAATGATTTTTTGTCATACATCGGTACTAGATCTCCTTCCTTGAACGTTTTCTTCTTGATGTTTCTATCGTGCCAATCTTTTTCTCTTGATTTCTGAACTTGTTGGTGGAATCCTAGAAAGATTCGGTCTTCCTCCATGGTTAGTAATTGATTCAGTCTCTCTTGTACTACTCTTCATTTTTTCATTTGTGTGATCGGTTCTACGCACAACCTTGGTACTAAAAGTTCTAGAGGCACCACTGCTTCTTGGCCATAAACCAGTTTAAATGGTGTGTGCCCCATCAAAGTTTTGCACGTAGTCTTGTATACCCATAATACTGCCGATACTTTGAGGTCTTAGTCGTCCTTGTTGATGTTGCAAATATTTGTCAGGGCATTCTCCATAATTTTGTTGAAGGCTTCCACTGTGCCATTTGCCTGTAGATGATACGGTGTACTCTTCTAGTGATGGACTTCAAATTATTCAGTCATAGAATTGATGGTATTGTTTATGAAGTGCGTGCCTTGGTCGCTCATCAAAATTCTTAGGAAGCCAAATCTAATAATGATTTTTTCAAATAGAAAGTGCATTGTTGTTTATGCGCTGCAATCCTTCACGAGTGAGGCTTCCACCCATCTTGTTAAGTATTCCGTCGTGGTGATAATGTACCTTGATCCTATTCTTTTTGTTGGTGGGTTGATTGGTCCCACAAAGTCTATTGCCCACTTGTCAAATGTCGATAATGTTACTTGTGGTCGTAATGGCATCTCATCCCTTCTCTTAGGTTTTCCTACCCTTTGAGAAACATTGCATGTTTGACAGTATTCCTTTGAATATTTGTGAATCGTTGGCCACCAAAGTCCTGGGCGCAATACCTTCTGCATGGTATATTTACATGCATAATTCCCTCCTACTATTACCTCATGGGATTTCACTAAAACTCTTGGTCTTTCATGCTCTAACATGTATCTTCGAAAGATGTTATCTGCACCCATTTTTTATAGGTGTCCTGCAATAAGTTGATAGTCGACAGCGCAGACTACCAGGTTTTTCTTCCATGTGGTGATATATTATTGTGGTGTAGTACATGTACTCAAGTACTGAATGATATCTGTGAAGTATTCATCAACAATATATACTGAGAATAACTGTGAATCTAGAAAGTTGTCTTCTAAGTTCATAGGTTCTTCTCCATTTGTGACCCTTGATAGGTGATCAGGTCCTACGTTCAATTTTCCTGGCTTGACTATTACTTCAAAGTCAAATTCTTTGAATATTAGTAACCATCGACAAATTCTCCCCCCCAACACTGGCTTGTTGACTAGTTATTTAAGGGCTGAGTGATCTGTGAACATCTTAAAGTGTTTTCCCAATAAGTAATGCCAGAACTTTTGAAGTGTGTAGACCATAGCTAGGCCTTCTCTTTCGGTCATGTTATAGTTATGTTCGGAGTCTGATAAATTTTTGGTCGCGAATGCTATCGGGTGATCCAAGTCTCTCGCTCCTGGATGTGCCAATATAGCTCCAAGTGCTATAGTTGATGCATATACATCCACATGGAATGTCTTCTCCCAGTCTGGAAATACTAATATCGGCGCAGTGACCATATTTTCTTTCAGGGTATCCAGACCGTGTTGACACTTATCGTTCCACTGAAAATTTGTATCCTTTCTTAACATATTTTCCATCAGTGCAGTGATTTGCACATATCCTTTGATAATTTTCCTATAGTATCCTGTGTGTCCCAATGTCGCTCTCAGCTGACAAACTATTTTTTGTGCTGGCAAGTGAACAATTACTGCAATTTTGGTAGGATCTATTATCAAACCTT
The DNA here is from genome assembly GCA_009831015.1 of Picea engelmannii. NCBI lineage: Eukaryota > Viridiplantae > Streptophyta > Pinopsida > Pinales > Pinaceae > Picea > Picea engelmannii. The sequence continues at coordinate 797,796 of ML778744.1, forward strand.
GTTTTCATACTATATGGCTCAATAGTATCCCAAACGGTGTTCCAAATATACATTTCTTTATGTTTAGTGATATATGACATTGTCTGCATCTTTCTAGCATCAGGCGTAAGACTTCTACATGATTTTTCAATAAACTATAGATGGTCCAATCATCCAGGTATTTCGAGAAACTGGTGGATGAATTCCTTAAATGAAACAATGACTACTCTAGAAAAGATTGTTGGTGCATTATTCAATCCAAACGACATGACTTTGTATTGGTAAGATCCCCATTCTGTCGCGAACATGGTCTTGTATCTTTCCTCCTATGCTATCTTGATCTGATGGTAACCCAAGAATCCATCAGTAAATGAATAATCTTCATGTCCTCCTACATTCTCTAACACCTCATCCATGAAAGGTGTAGGGAATGGGTCATGTAGGCATGCATCGTTCAATTTCCTTAATTTGACGCATATCTTGATCCCTCCTTGTTTCTTGTCTTATACTACCATAAGACTTATCCATTCTGACTCCTCAACCAATTCTATGATGTTGGCTTCGAGCATCATATCGATCTCAACTTTGACTTTCTATTTGTATATGGGATTCAATCTATATGGTCATTGTCGAATAGGTCTCACTTTAGGTCTGAGTTGTATCTTCATTTCCCCTAATTCTCCTTCTATACCCTTTATCTCTATAAAGGTTGTGGGAAACAAGTTGTTGTATTCACACAACAACTCTGTGATGCTTTCTACTATTTTATCATCTCAGTAGTCTCCAATGCTGGCCATTTTTGGATGCTCGGTTGTCCCAATGTTGACTTTATTTACTTTGATCGGCGTGGAAATGACTTTTGATTCTATGGGTGGGCCTTCCACATATCTTTCTCCTTCTGCTTCTTTGATCTGAATATTGCATGAATCATATTCATTGAGTGCTTCCTCTTGCACATGATAGCATGACAATAGTTCCTTAACTGTATGTTTATTTCTTTGTTTCTCTTATGTGATAACTTTTATATCTGGTTCTTTGATACATATTACTCCTCTTATCTATTTTAGAGCTACATCTATGTTGGGGTTTTCATGTTCGAATGAAAATTTGATGGTAAAATTTTGTTGCAATTTCATCCATGTCGCAGTTCCTTTCCTCAACTCTTGGTCTGTATACCAGTTCGCTGGTATGCCCTCTAGAGTGTGTATGAAGTGATGAGGCCATTCCTCTCGGGGTGTCATTTTCCATATTGTTCTACATGCCTCCATGTGTTTTGTTGGTGCCCCGTGTCCATCATACTTCTACTATTTTTTGTTTTTTTTTTTCTATGCCAAACCTTATGCGCAGTAGCCTCTTACATCGTTACCAATATGTGATGGTCTCCTTGTGCGCACCCCACCATCTTGCAGGTGTGACCTTGAGTGATAGATCAATTTCTAACAGTCTCTGATTCTCTAACACTGCTTCTTCATATTGTGTCAAGAATGTTTCCAAATCATTTATTGCATGGAAACTAGGTGGTTCTCTAATTTCTGTGTCTAACCATCTTACTGCGCGGTCTATTCTTGCACATATTCTCATGATTACTCCATGTAGCCTTTGCTACCAGTTCTCTAAATCGGTGTTTGAGTTTGTTGCACATGAAGTAAATCTCCACCAACTGAGTACCCCATATGTAGTTGGGTTTACGTAATCCTCATTGCACGCAGTTGTTCTGTACAACTGGTAGATTTCCTCTAATTCTAGGCAAGTAGGTTCTACAAACCTCTCCCCTTTTGATGGGTCTAATGGCGCAATGACCCTGTATTCTCCTGACTCAAATGTCATTTTCCTGGTATTCAAATTGATTTGGCCTAGTTGTCAAATGCCCAATCCATCCCAAGCAATGTCGAGTAAGGTGTTGTGTTGTCCACTATTTAAATGACTTCAAAGTCTTCTTTAGTGCGCACTCCATTGAGATATACTGTCACTCCTTTCAGTCTACCGATTGGTAGGACTCTGTGTTGGTTTGCCAATTTTAATTGAACAGGTGAATATCCTAATGTTGTCTCTCCCATGCACTGCCATGTCTTCTTTGGTAATCATTAACTTCAGATCCTAGATCTAGTATAATGTCTCCCATTTTGAAATCCCTAATTTTAGCATTCAGTATAAACTCCCTACTTGTTCTTCTTCTCGTGTGCAGGTGATTGACTGTCTTTGGTTCTAGCTTTCCTTCCGTCTCAATGCTACATTTTTCTAGTATGTTTTGCAATATTTTCACAAATGATGGATCACTTAATACCATTACACATGATTGCAAAAATCATTTGATTCTACTTACTTGTCCAGTGGGTTGCATCCCATTGGTATGATCCAATGATGGTGACATATTGTATTCTGGTTATTCCTTGTTATGCTGCGCAATTGAAGTCGATACTATGTCCTCCTTCTGAAATTCTTGTCTAGCTTCTTTAAAGATCTGATTTTCCTTCTACGCGTCAAACTGCTTCCTTGGTTCAATGTTCTTTTTTACCCATTGATTCTGCACTAGTTCTTCTCAAACTGCGTCAGTGCCTATTTTAGCTCCTCAGTGGGTAACTATGTTGATGTTCCTTCCTTCATCCCTTGCTTCGGTCAAAATCCATTGAACATTCTGGTTGTTCTGGTTCCTCTTCTCCTGAATCTTTACTAGTAGTGTCGGACATTCTTCTGTGTCATGATTTGATGCACGACAATACATACAAGTCGCTGGTGGAAGCGGACATTCCCTTGCATAATGTTCAGGTTGTTTACAATTGTGACATGTGACTGGTCCTCTACCTTGTCTAAAACCTCCTATGGATCATCCTCCTCCTCTTTAGCCTTCTCTATAACCTCTCGACGCGTTATACTAAGGTGCCTGATTATACTGCACGATATTGTACTGAGGCTGTGTCACATTGTATTGCGGTTGTGCATTATTGTACGGTTGTTGTGCAATATTATACTACACAATGTTATGTGGAGTTTGGACTTTATTGAACTGTGGTGCTTCTTGCCCAGTCATCATTTATGCCTGTACCCTATATGCATCTAATGTCCTTTCTCGCATCAGCTCCATATTTCTACAATATTTGTTGTTGTGGCCCATTGACTTGCAAAAGGTGCAATATGAGCTCTTTGGGACTGTCTGATATTTCTCCATCATCATGCAGTGATAAGGGTCATGACCCAGTTTATTGTAGATTTCCTACCATAGTCCTCCTAGTGGTAATGGATTTGGCATTCATGTTTCCATATACTCTGCGAATGTTGGACATTCATTCTTGTGGTGTCTTTCTATCCTGCATGAATGACTTCTCGTTTGTCCTTGTTATTATTCTGGTTCAGCTGAAACATGAGATTCTTCAAATCCTCCTTCAGTTATTTGATACCTAGGTCTGTTTGCTGGTACTAGTTTTCTTCCAGTTGCAGGGTTGCCTACAAAGCCTCTGCCTGCGTCTGAATCTTTTTTTGTTGTAAAGGATATTTTAAGTGTGGGAGTAGTGAGTTGACAAACAGGTGCCGATGTTGAATCTCGGTCATGAGATATTTTAACTTTCCCTTCAGTATCTTGAATCTCTGATCAATCTCCCATACAAAATCTCCTGGTTTCTGCCTTATTTCTATCATCTTGTTCATGTACTGATCCTCTGAACTTGGCTTCTGAAACTCATTTATCAGTAAATTCTTAATGTCTTCCAGTGTCCTTGTCGTCTCAGGGGCACTGTTTGTGTCTAGAATCATGTACCAGTCTAGTGCATTGTCTCTTAGTGTAATAGTTAGTTGCATGAGTTTAGTATCTTCATCAGTGATCTGTTTTTCTTCCCAGATCTTTGCACAATTGAACAAATTATTCTCGGGATCTTCTGTTGCTTCTCCTCAAAATTTTGGTAATCTGATGGTGGGATTGTGTCCTGCCATCCTGAATGTTGAACTAATACCTCCATGCGGTGTAGATACCTAACTAGTGCTACCTGAACTAGCTCCTCCAATTGTTCTTCCTTGTGTAGATGTACTTACTGCTGTCTGACTGCTTCTGAACTTCGGTTGTCTAAATGGTGGTGTTCTCTTTGGTGTATTAGTCGCACATGGGTTTATGGGTTCCACACTGACATTAATATGGATAGGATGGTTTCCTTTTCCTCCCTCTCTTGGACCTCTCATATTCCTCTCATATGTTATGCATAGGATTTCCTCAATCTTCTCCACAGCCCAGAGATCCTCTACCTCTTCCTCATCACTCGTTAAGCCTTCCCTCACGGCTATGGCTCTCTTCTTGGTATTCACCTTGTACTGGTAGGGTACTCCCCTATGTGTATTTCCTATTGACACCAAGATTCACTTGATCTAGTCGTCGTCCATCATGATTGGGTCCAAGGGTTCCTCCTTCTTTAACTTATCCTTTCTTCCTTCCCTTTCTCCTATTTCTGTCAGTGCTTCCCCCCTTCCCCCATGCATGCAAGGAAGTTTAGTTGTATGATTCCATTTTCATTACACCTTTTTTATATAGTAGTATATTAATATAAGTATACAGTGATATAATGTACCTTCCTTGAGGTATGCATAGAAATTCTTGCTCCGCTATGCTGTATGACTTCACTGTGTCAACTGCAAACTCTGTTATAAACCCTGCCACAATACTGTCAAGACAAAAGTCTACTGCGCGGGTGAACTTGTTGTTCACCTGTTGTAAATGCTCAATCTATACTGAGGTCCAATATAACTATCTAATCCGGTTCATCACGTGGTTATCCTTCAACCTTAGTATCCACTCCTGCAGTGGATGCAGAAAATCGTAGAAAAAGACTTCGTGCAAATCAGTAAACATGTATTTATCCATATATTTACGGGGTGTTATTATAGGGTTTCTATTGTCTTTCTATGCAAAGTATATCTCTTATGTTCTCAACCAGATTTTGATCTCTACTTTTGTGGGATTCCATAGTCTCAACATTCCCTTCTAATGGCTCATTGGTTTCTTCCCTAACCTTTTCTTGATCTGCCTCCGACAAATGTTTGACTTATCTCCTCTACTCAATCCTCTCTTGTTCCTACCAATGACAACAAAACCATTTGTTGGTTATATCTACTCATTTTATACTATCTAATTTATTGACCCAGGGTTCATGTCTTTCAGGTTTCCAACAAATCCTCTAAAACTATCGGCCCTCCTGGTAAACCAGAAGGCAACACAGAACAAAGAATGCATTGCACAGTCTCACCCAAGATAGCTTTAATGGGTGGATGCAGGACTCAGGTTTTTACAACCTAGGATTGAGTATGATATATGAGAACTTGAACATTGAACCATTATTAGAACTGACAAATGAAACCTACTGTTATTCATGACTGTGTCGTAAATCTCATAGCTTATTCCCTCAATATCACAACCGCATTAAAACAAGAAATATAATGACTCATTCATTCATTAAGAACAACAAATAACTATTGAAAAGAGGATAAAGATATGCATTCATTCATCACATTACATAGATATTATTGTGGTTCACCCCCTCCTGGGCTACGTCCACAAAGATTTGTCTCTTGGCTCTTTTATTATGATAGTTCTGCATCTATAGCGTCGTGTGCTTACAACTCTCCTCAGATGGGTAAGATATATATGAGGTGAACTAGATTGCACTAGGATCCTCAACCTGTGATATAATCCTCAATATCTACCTTCTCTCATCTCCTCTAACTCAACATCTTACAAAACAGTTCATACAGAAAAATGTAAACCCGATTACTAACTAAGTCAGAACAACTACAAAATCCATGAACAACAACAACAAGAAGAAGAAGAATAATCATCGTCTTCTATAATACCTCAGTATTGGTATTTATACATCTTTGGCACTTCATCCATTAAAATACATTACGAAAGCCCTAACCCTACTTATGTTAGGTCTTCCTCTCATGTGTGCGTGTTTTTCTTCCTACCAGCTGTCTCTTTCCTTGTGCACACTTTCTTGCATTCACGCGTGTTATGTTTCCTTCCATTTGTTTCTTCACTCTCTACACGCTTTGTTTCCCCACAATCATCCTTATTTCCACTTTGGCCTGCTGCCAACACCAACCTTTCCTCAAACAATCTAAATGTGCCTTTGGATCCTCATAAGTGGAGTACATGGGTCATATTGTCGGAAAGAATGGTGTATGGGTGGATCCTAAGAAACTTAAAGCTATGTAGGATTGGCCTTGCCCTAAAAATATTAAGATCTTGCATTGTTTTCTAGGTTTAACAGGCTATTATCATAAGTTTGTTTAGAATTATGGAAAAATTGAAGCTCCTCTCACTAATCGCGTTAAAAATAATTCTTTAACTTGGAATCCCACTGCTCAACACTCCTTCCAAGCCTTGAAATACGCTATGTGATCGACCCCTATCCTAGCACTTCCAAACTTTACAAAGAATTTCGTACTAGAATGTGATTCTTCCGTGAAAGGAATTGGGGCCATCCTCATGCAATATGTCAATCCTTCACTAGAAAACAACTTTCAAAGAGACATTTAGGCCAATCCATTTATGAAAAGGAAATGTTAGCTATTCTACATGTTGTGGAGATATGGCGTCCTTATCTATTGGGACAATGCTTCCAAATTAAAATCGATCATCAGAGTCTCAAGTATTTTATGGAACAATGAATTTCATCCCCAGAGAAACAAACATGGGTGACTAAGCTATTTTTCTATGATTATGAGATCATTTACAAGAAGGGAAAGGAAAATCTAGTTGCATATTCTCTTTCCAGGAAGTATGAAGAAGAAGGGTCCCTTTTCTCCCTCTCCTTTATTGTACCATATTGGCTCCAATTTGTTCGTCGGGAATGGTTGCAAGACCGCAAAATTTATTGCATTATCCACCAATTGAAACACAATTCTACAGCTTCTGCAGGGTACTCTTGGCACAATGAATAAATTCTCTACAAAGGTCATTTGTATTTAAGAAAACAGTCACAAATTAAATCCATGGTGCTTTATGAGATTCATGGTTCACCCACAGCTGGGCATTCAATGTTTACCAAAGCCTATAAATGGGTCAAATGTTATTTTTTCTGGGATGGTATGAAACGGGACATCCACACCTTTGTGGCTGAATGTGAGGTATGTCAACATAACAAGGGATAAATATTCAAAGCTCTGGGCATAGTCCAACCACTTTCAATCCCCCCTATTATTTGGAGAGATATTTCTATGGATTTCATTGTTGGCTTACCTAAATCAGGAAATAAGTTATGCATCATGGTGTTCATCGATCATCTTTCCAAATATTCTCATTTTTGTGCTCTTCAATACCCATTCATAACATCCACAATGGATCAAATATTCATGGATAATATATTCAAGCTTCATGGCATGCCTCATTCTATTGTTTTTGACAGAGATCCCACTTTCACCAACAATTTTTGGAAAAAATTGTTCAAACTACAGGGCACCCAATTTCATCTTATAACAACCTATCATCCACAGATGGATGGCCAAACTGAAGTTGTCAATGAGTGTTTGGAAACATATTTGATATTTTTTTCATCTAAGAGGAAACATTGGTGGTCTCAATGGTTACCCCTAGCTGAATGGTGGTACAAGACATATTACCATACAACTACTCACATGACTCATTTTGAAGAAGTATATGGCCAAAATCCACCATCGATTCTCTCATACATGCCAGGTATTTTGAAGGTTTAGGAGGTTGAAAAAAATCTTATAGTCTGAGAGGTTGTTCTTCATTCCCTCAAAGAAAATTTGGTCATGGCTCATAATCATATGAAGAAAGAAGCAAATCAAGGTCGTTCTGAACGTCAATTTGTTGAAGGGGACTAGGTCTTTCTTCGACTGCAACCTTATAAGAATAGTTCACTCAAAGTTGAACACTGTCAAAAACATGCTCCCAAATTTTATGGTCCTTATAAAATGCTAAAGAGAGTGGGATTGGTGTCCTACCAGTCAACGCTACCCAGTCATTCTAAGCTCCATATTGTTTTTCTTGTCTCCTTCTTAAACAAGGTGATTGGAACTAAGTTCCAAACTCAAACCAATCTCCCTGAGTTGGATGAAGACGGTTCCATATGGTTGCAACCACAAGAATTCTTGGGCCAACACAAACTCCATATCCATTCATGCACCATCAAGGAATTCTTAGTCCAGTGGAAAGATACAACTCTAGAAGACGTCACATGGGGGCCGACCACCATTCTACAACAATTTTCGCATCTCAAACCTTGAGGACATGTTTTTTCTTCAAGGGGGAGGGCATGTTAGGGACCTAACATCCCTAACCCCTCACATAGGTAGAATAAAATATGTTCCATGTAAAAAAGGTATATATTAATAAGGCCTAGTAATAAGGAAGAATAAGTTAAATGTAAGAAGACCTAATAGAAGCTTCTACTTCTAGAAGGATCTTCCTCTGGATTACTCTTTTGGCTAGATAGATTTATTATAAATTGGAGTCGAGGGTATGAGAATTTTTGTCTTGACAATTATTGTAATAGAATGCTTCTCTACTGGAGGTTTCCCCCTCAAAGAGGCAAGTGAACATTGTTTCCTATCAATAAAGGTATTATTTTGGTGTTGTGGTTTCATATATTGTGTTGTTCCACTATTATTCTTTGTAGTATTTTTTTTCCAGATATTATAATATATTTGGTACCTTACATGGTTGTAACAAAAAACTCCATCCATTAATGAGAGAATTTCAGAACCTGAGACACATTGGAATATCTATTTCATGGGTGGCACATGATAATTATCTTTTTTCACTCAAATTTATGAAATCGACATAAAACCTTATGTCCCCATTATTCTTCCTCATAGGCGTTGTTGGTCCCTAAAGTTTCACTTGACTATGAGAGGAAAATATAGGGAATCATCAAGTTATTGCAATGGTTTTATGAATAATATCTATAATGAGTTTTTTGAAATGGTTTGAAGGTTGTGTCAAGGACAATGAAAAGTATCAATCTCAAATAAGTAAGAGCAGATCACATATCACATACTTAGTAAATGGTAGTCAATCCAATGATCAAATGGAAAAGTAATAAGAAAGATAAAGAAGTATGTAATGTTTCAATTTTTCCACTAACATATGAAACTCTTGATCCCAAATGTCATTCAAGAAGCAAGAGAAAAGTACTTGAAAACAAATCTGATTATGAACAAGAAAATTGTTGGCTTCAACTGCTCTCTTCTTCTCTTTGAGTTATTGACCCAGGGTTCATGTCATTCAGGTTTCCAACAAAGCCTCTAAAACTATCAGCCCTTCTGGTAACCTAGAAGGCAACACAACATACAAAATGCACTGTGAAGTCTCACCCGAGATAGCTTTAAATGGGTGGTTGTAAGACTCAGGTGTTTACAGCCTAGGATTGAGTATGAGATAGGGGTTTATTAATCAGATCCATGCAGTATGAACTATGGGGGTAATCTACCTATTCCTCGCAGGTGCACATTCCCATTACATAGATTACTTCCCAAGAAGCATATTTGTGTTCCATCACAATGTATGAACTCATTTATTAAGCATAACAATAACCTACTGAAAGAAAGTACAGAGATGCATACATTCATCACATTACACCGTTATTACCATGGTTCACCCCCTCCTGGGCTATGTCCACAAATATTTGGCTCTTGGCTCTTTTATTATGGAAGTTTTTCGTTTCTGGCGCTGCTCGCTTACAATTCCCCTCTTATGGGTAAGATATATATGAAGCGAAATAGATCGCACCAGGCTCTATATCCTGTGAACTAATCCTCGGATCTACATTCTCTCCTCCTTTTCAATTCAACAACTTACAAAAATGGTACATAAAATTCAATACTGCATATCGCATCCGCTCATGTGTAACTAGAGTAAAAGATGGGATACCAATACTAACACCCCAAGATAATACACAACTTTTCAACACAAAATAGTCGAACTTTTTCATGATACCTACACATATATATTTATAAATTTCAGGCTCTTCAGCCATTTACAAAGCATTACAAAAACCCAAACCCTACCAACGTTAGGTCTTCCTTCCATGCACATGTGTTGTTCTTCCTCTAGTTGTCGCTTTCCTTGTGCACGCTTTCTTTCATGCGCGCGTGTTGTTCTTTCTCCAGCTGTTACTTTCGTTTCTGCATGATTTATTTCCCACGATCATCCTTCTTTCCACTTCAGCCTGGTGCCAACAGGACCCCAACACTGAAATGTGACTTGTCTCGAGTCACGTAATCTTTCTGAGCTGCCTCGATCACCTTGGTGATCATATGGAACTTTTCCTTCAACTCTGCTTCCTTTTTCAGTGCCTGCATGGTCTTTTCCTTAATGGTATCCACTACCTGAACTGCCACTTCGTCACTCAGTAATCCTACACATTCTTCATGTGTCTATTTTATCTGTGTTCTAGATCCTTCTACCTGTGCGAGTGCTTCTGCTACCCATTCCTACACTGATTCTATTTAAGCCTGAAACTCTTGTTTGTTCATTTGTGCAGTGATAAGTTCTTCCTGCATATTCTTCAGCTCTTGCATTCCCTTGATATGTTCTAGGATTGGTATGGTATTTTTCCTCTGTTTGAGTTCTTGGATCACTGCATTGATCCTTTCCTCTTCCTTGTCCTAGCATTGGACCTGTGGATCCTCCTCCATTCTTGTCCAACGTTGCGTTGCTTTATCGCACAAGTAAGCTACTGTGTTAACTTGTGTCTCTATCTCCTATAGTTTTGTTGTTGTTTCTTGCCTCCTTTTCTCCTTCACCGTTGGTGGAGTTGTTGGTGTGAAATGTTCTCGGAGACCCTTGATCTCCTTCTAATATTGATCAATTAACTGTGCAATTTGGTCGATCTTTTCTACGGTTGGGAGTTTGTTTCCTTGCACATGCTTGGAAGTTTCCCAAATATTTCTCCCACTCTCCGTTCCAGTTCATTCCTGCATTCTTTCTCCTGTTGAGTTTCGGATTTGGCCTGCTCACAATCTTTTTCTAGCGCTTCCCGCTTCTTCATTGCTTGTTGTAGCTCGACTGAGTTTTTATGTGCCTGAGACTTCCTTTGGTATGTAACCATTGTCCTTGCCTTCGTTGAATTCATGCTTCAACTGTTATGTGGCCTTTCTATCTATGGTGTGCTTTGGGATTTTTACTTTTGTTTCCTCTTGTTGTTCTCTATTTATTTATTTATTTTACTGCACGGTGGGTGGTCAATTTTACTTTTACAACTTCATTTAGATCTCGTTGATCATTCCTATGATGTCTACACCTGCTAAATCTCTTAAATGTACAATGCCTCCACCTGTTACAGATTTTACCTCGTATGGTCCTAACCAATGCATTCTCATCTTTCCTGGGTGATGAAACGATTTGTTGTCATACAGAAATACTAGATCTCCTTCCTTGAACGTCTTCTTCTTGATGTGTCGATCATGCCAAGATTTGTCTCTAGCCTTATGCACTTGTTGATGGAATCCTTCCAGGGTTTAGTTTTCCTCCATTGACAATAGTTGATTTAGTATTTCTTGTATTGCACCTCGTTCTGTCATTTGTGTGATAGCGGCTACGCATAAGCTGGGTACCAAAACTTCTAATGGAACTACTGCTTCTTGGCCATAGACTAGTCTGAATGGTGTGTGCCATGTCAAATTTTTGCATGTCATCCTATATGCCCATAATATTGTTGGTACTTTGAGGTCCCATTCGTCTCTTTTGACGTTACAGATCTTTGTTAGTGCGTTCTCAAGAATTTTGTTGAAGGCTTCTACTATGTTGTTTGCCTGTGGATGATGGTTTTCTCTTCTGATGATGAACTTCGAACTCTTTGAACATCGCACAGATGGTTCTGTTTATGAGGTGCGTGCCTTGGTCTCTCATCAAAACTCTTGGGCACCTAAACCTAGTAATTACTTGTTCAAATAGGAAGTGTGCAGATGTCTCTGCGCTGCAGTATTTTACTGGTGAAGCTTTTTCCCATCTTGTTAGGTATTCCATCGTGGTGATGATTTATCTTTCCCCTCTTCTTTTGGCTAGTGGGTTAATTGGTCCCACAAATTCTATGGCCCATTTATCAAATTCTTGTAATGTCACTTACGATTGTAATGGCATCTCGTCCCTTTGTTGGGTTTGCCTATCCTCTGACAGACATCGCATCTATGACAGTACTCTTTCGAGTCTCTGTGGATCGTTGGCCACCATAATCCCGCGCGGTATATTTTCTTGTATAATGTCCTCCCCCAGTCCCTCGTGGGCTTATGCTAAAATTCTTGGTCGTTCATGATCTAACACGTACCTTTGTAAGATGTTATATTCACCCATATTGTATAGATGTCCTATGATCAGTTGATAGTTGGCTGCGCGGACTACCAGGTTCTTCTTTTGCGCAGTAGTATATTCTTGTGGTGCGATACCTGTGCTCAAGTACCAGATGATCTCTGCAAAGTAGTCGTCAACAATCTGTACTAAGAATAATTGTGCATCCGGAAAGTTGTCTTCTAAGTTCATGGGTTCTTCTCCATTTCTGAATTGTGATAGGTGGCCAGGTCCTGCATTTAGTTTTCCTGGTTTGACTATTACTTTGAAGTCAAATTCTTGAAATAACAATAACCATCGACAGATTCTCCCCCCCAACACCAAATTTTTGACTAGGTATTTAGGGTTGAGTGATCTGTAAACATCTTAAAATGTTTTCCCAATAGGTAATGTCTAAAATTATGCAATGAATAAACCATAGCTAGGCCTTCTCTTTCCATCTTGTTATAATTATGCTCTGAGTTTGATAGTTTTCTTCTTGCAAATGCTATTGGGTGATCCAAGTCTCCTGCTCCTGGTTGTGATAAGATAGCTCCAAGTTCTCTCGCTAATGCATCTACATGTACATGGAATGTCTTTTCCCAGTCTGGAAATACTAATATCGGTGCAGTAACCATCTTTTCCTTCAATGTATTCAGACTATGTTGACACTCGTCATTCCATTGGTACTTTGTATCCTTCTTTAAAATATTTTCCATTGGTGTTGTGATCTGCGCATATCCTTTGATGAATTTCCTATAGTATCTGGTATGTCCTGACGTCGCTTGTAGCTGACAAACTATTTTTGGTGCTGGTAAGTTCACAATGACTGTGATCTTTGCCAAATCCACTAGTAAGCCTTGTTTACATACTATGTGGCCCAATAGTATCCCAAACGGTGTCCCAAATATGCATTTCTTGATATTTAGTGATATATGACACTGTTTTCATCGTTCTAGCATTAGGCGTAAAAATTCCACACGGTTTTTCAACAGACTATAGACTATCCAATCATCTAGGTATACTTCAAGGAACTGATGAATGAATTCTTTAAATGCTGCGATAACCACTCTAGAGAATATTTTTGGTGCATTCTTCAGCCCAAGCGGCATGACTATATAATGGTAAGATCCCCATTCTGTCGTGAACATGGTATTTTATCTATCCTCATGTGCCATCTTGATCTGATGGTAGCTTGAGAATCCATTAGTGAATGAGTAAGCTTCATGTCCCCCCACATTCTCTAACACTTCATCCATGAACAGTGTAGGGAATGGGTCGTGTAGGCACGCATCATTCAACTTTCTCAAGTCGACGCAGATCCTAATCCCTCTTCCTTGTTTCTTGTCCTGTACTACCATTGTGCATATCCATTCTAATTCCTCAATTGGTTCAATTATGTCATCTTCGAGCATCCGATCGATCTCCTCTTTAAATTTGTGTTTATATATGGAGTTCAGTCTATATGGTCCTTGTCTAATTGGTCTCTCTTCAGGTCTGAGTGGTATCTTCATCTCTCCCAGTTCTCTAGCTATACCCTTCATCTCTGTGAATGTAGTAGGAAACAAGTCGTTGTATTCATGCAACAACTTTGTGATGCTTTCTACTGTTGGCTCATCCCAATAGTCTCCAATGTTGGCCATTTTGGGATGTTTCGATGTTAAATTTATTTACCTTTATTGGTGTGGAAATCACTTCGAATTCTATGGGTGTTCCCTCCACATCTCTTTCACCTTCTACTTATTCAATCTAAATATCGCGCGGGTCATCTTTGTCTAGTGCTTCCTCTTGTACATGGTAACATGACAATAGTTCCTTGAATTTATGCTTATTCCGTTGTTGTTCTTCTATGATGGTTTCTATTTCTGGTTCTTTGATGAATATTACTCCTCTTATCCGTTTAAGGGCTATATCTATGTTGGGGTTCTCATGCTCGAATGATAAAGTGACTGCGAAATTCTGTTTCAATATTCGCCATGTTGTAGTTCCTTTGCGCAATTCCTGGTCTGTGTACCAGTTCGTTGTTATTCCCTCTAAAGTATGTATGAAGTGATGAGGCCATTCCTCCAATGGTGTCATTTTCCATAGCGTTCTACACACCTCCAAGTACTCTGATGGTGCTCTGTGTCCATTGTAGTTATGTTGTTTGTTGTTTTTTTGTTCTGCGTCGAACCTTATGTGTAGTAACCACTTACATTGATACTAGTCTGCGATAGTCTCCATGTGTGCGCCCCACCATCTTGTGGGTGTGGATTTGAGTGCTAAATCCAGTTCTCGTAGCCTCTGGTTCTCTAATACTTCATCTTCATATTGTGTTAAGAATGTTTCCAAATCATTTAGCCTGTGGAAACTGGGTGGTTCTTTGATTTCTATGCCTATCCACCATACTGGGCAGTCTATCCTTGCACATAATCTCATGGATACTTCATTTAGTCTCTGGTGCCAGTTTTCTAACCCAGTGTCTGAGTTTGTTGTGCATGAAGTAATTCTCCACCAACTGAGTACCCATTATGTAGTTGGGTTCACGTAATCCTCATCGCACGCAGTTGTTCTGTACAATTGGATGATCTCTTCTAATTCTAGGCAAGTGGGTTCTATGAACCTCTCCCCTTCTGATGGGTCGAGTGGTGCTATGAACCTATAATCTCCATATTCAAATGTCATTTTTCTTGTTTTTAAGTTAATTATGGCGTAATTTTCAAACACCCAATCCAAACCGAGTAGTGTCGAGTACGGTGTTGTTCCATCGACTATTTCGATGACTTCAAAGTCTTCTTTAGTGCACACCCCCATCAAGATCTATTGTTACTCCTTTCAATCTACCTATTGGTAGGACTCTATTCTGGTTGGCTAGTTTTAATTGGACATTTGAGTATCCCAATGTTGGCTCTCCCATCCATTGTCAAGTCTTCTTGGGTAGCACATTCACTTCGGATCCTAGGTCTAGTATAATGTCTCCCATATTGAAATCCCCAATGTTAGCATTTAGTCTAAATTCCCTACTTGTTCTTCTTTGGGTGTGTAGGTTATTGAAAGTTTTTGGTTGGAGCTTTTCTTCTGTCTCACTGCTACATTTCTCTAGTATGTTTTGCAATATTTTCACAGATGAAGGGTCACTTAATATTTTTACGCATGATTGCAAAAAATCTTTGATAGTACTTACTTATCCCTTGGGTTGTGTTCTGTTGGTATGATCCAACGATGGTGGCAGTCGTATTCTGGGGCTTCCTTGAATGGTTGCGCATTTGAAGTCGACGTTGCATCCACCTTCTAAAATTCTTGTCTGGCTTCCTTAAAAGTCTCATTTTCTTTGGGTGCATAGAACTGCTTCCTTGGTTCGATGTTCTTCTTTATCCATTGGTTTTGTGTTGGTTCCTGTCGAACTGCATCATTTCCTATTTTCGTTCCTCCACGAATGACTATGTTGATGTTTTGCCCATCCTCCCTTGCTTCGTCTGAAATCCATTGAACATTATAATTGTTCTGGTTCCTCTTTTCCTGGATCTTTACTAATAGTGTCATACATTCCTCTGTCTCATGATCCGATGCATGACAATAAATACAATTCATTGGCGGCAATGGAAATTCCCATGCATAATGTTCTGGTTGCTGACAATTGTGACATGTGACTGGGCCTCTGCCACATCCGAAACCTCCTTTGGCTCATCCTCTTCCTCTGTAGACTGGGTGATCACCTCTCGGTGCATTATACTGTGGTGTCTGATTATACTGCATGGTATTGTACTGTGGTTGTGCCGAGTTGTACTGCGGATATACGTTGTTGTAGGGTTGTTACGCAATATTATACTGTTGTTGTGGAGTGTTGTATGGGGCTAGGGATTGGTTGAACTGGGGTGTTGTTTGCCCAGTCATCATTTCAACATGTACTCTATATGCATCTGATGTTCTTTCCCACATCAACTCTATAGTTCTACAATCTTTTTCATCGTGACCCACTGACTTACAAAAGGTGCAATATGAATTCTTTGGAACTATCTAGTACTTCTGCATCATCATGTAGTGGTAAGGGTTGTGACCTGGTTTCTTGCATATTTCACACCATAGTCCTCCCTGTGGTAGAGGGCTTGGCATACTTGTTTCCATATACTGCACGAATGTTGGGCATTCATTCTAGTGGTGTCCTTTCGTCCTGCATGTGGTGCACTAAACGACTTCTCATTTGTCCTTGTTCTTATTCTGGTTCAATTGAAATGTTAGATTCTTCAAATCCTCCTTCAATTCTTCAATAGTTGGGTCTATGTGCTGGTATTGTTTCTCTTCCAACTGCAAGGCTTCCTGTAGAGCCTCGGCCTGCGTCTGAAACTTTTGTTGTTGTAAGGGATATTTTAGATGTGGGAGTAGTGAGTTAACAAATAGGTGGCGATGTTGCATCTTGGTCATAAGGTATTTCAATTTTCCTTTCAGTCGCTTGAATCTATGATCAATATCCCATACAGAATCTCCTGGTTTCTGTCTTATCTCAATCATCTCGTTCATGTACTGATCCTCTGAGCTCGGCTTCTAGAACTCATTAAGAAATAGCTTCTTAATGTCTATGAGTGTCCTCATCATCCCAGGGGCAATGTTCATTTCTAGACTCATGTACCAGTATAGTGCACGGTCTCTTAGCGTGATCCCTAACTGTGCAATTTTTGTGTCTTCATCAGTGATCTCTTTTTCCTCCCAGATATTTGCGTAAATGAACAAGTG
>ML778744.1:820827-839562 GCA_009831015.1 Picea engelmannii
ATCTTGTACTTGAACATTTAAGTGGGGTAAAAGGAGGTTGCCCCCTCGAAGAGGCTTATTATCTGAAATTATCTCTTTTTCAAGGCGTTGAGTACTTTTTTTGAGGTTTTTCTATGCTATATTGATATTTGGTTCTTAACAAACTGCTACCTCCGTCACACGGTGTAGATACTTGAATAATATTGCTATAACTGGCTCCTCTAGTTGTTTCCCCTATGGTAGATGTACTTCTTCCTGTCAAACTTCCTCCAAATTGTGGTTGTCTAAACAATGGTGTTCTCTTTGGTGTATTAGTTGCACATGGGTTTATGGGTTCCACACTAACATTAATATGGATAGGATGGTTGCCTTCTCCTCTCATTCCTGGGTCTCTTGTTTTCCACTCATAAGTTGCACGCAGGATTTCCTCAATCTGCTCCACATCCCGAAGATCCTCTACCTCTTCCTCATCACTTTCCAAGCCCTCCCTTGCGGCTGCGGCTCTCTTCTTGGTATTCACCTTATATTGGTAGGGTACTCCATTATGCGTCATTCCTAATGACACCAGGATCCACTAAGGTTGGTCGTCCTCCATCAATATCGGGTCCAAGATTTCCTCCTTCTTTCCTTTATCCTGGCCTTCTTCCATTTATCATCTCTCTGTTAATGCTTCCCCCCTTCCCCCATGCACGCAAGGAATTCTAGCTATCTAATTCCATTGTCATTACACCTTTTTTATATAGAAATATTTTAATAGAAGTATACAGTGATCGAATGTACCTTCCTGGAGGTATGTGTAGAAATTCTTTCTCTGCTGCACTGTATGACTTCATTGTGTCGACTGCAAACTCCGTGATGAAGCCTGCCACAATATTGTCAAGCCAAAAGTCGACTATTAGGGTGAATTTGTTGTTCACCTATTGTAACTACTCAACCTGTACTAGGGTCCAATCTAGCTGTCGGGTCCGGTTCATCACGTGGTTATCTTTCAACCTTTGTATCCACTCCTGCAGTAAGTGGGGAAAATGATAGAAAAAGACTTCATGTAAATCCGTAAAAATGTATTTATCTAGATATTTGTGAGGTGTGATTCTAGGGTTTCTATTGTCGTTTTGGTCAAAATCTAGCTCTTTGGTTCTCAACCAACCTTATATTTCTTCTTGCGTGGGGTTCCATGGTCTCAACATTCCCTTCTAATGGCCCAGTGGTATTCTGGTTTCACTCATTCTTTTCTCATACACTCTAACTCATCTAGCCAATCCTCTCTTGTTCCTCTTAACATAACAACATAACCATTTGTTGTTTTCAACTGCTCTCTTCTTCTTCTCTCTGATTTATTGACCCAGGGTTCATGTCATTTGGGTTTCCAACAAAGCCTCTAAAACTATCGGCCCTTCTGGTAGCCTAGAAGGAAACACAACACACAGAATGCACTACGCAGTCTCACCCGAGATAGCTTTAAATGGGTGGCTATAAGACTTAGGTGTTTACAGCCTAATATTGAGTATGATATAGGGTTTTATTAATCATAGCCATGCACTACAAACTATGGGGGTAATCTACTTATTCCTCGCAAGTGCACATTCCCATTACACAGATTACTTCCCAAGAAGCATATTCGTGTTCCATCACAATGTATGAACTCATTTATTAAGCGTAATAATAACCTACTAAAAGAAAGTACAGATATGCATACATTCATCACATTACACCATTATTACTGTGGTTCACCCCCTTCCGCGCTACGTCCATGAAGATTTGTCTCTTGGCTCTTTTATTATGGAAGTTCTGCGTTTTTGGCGCTGCACGCTTACAATTCCCCTCTTATGGGTAAGATCTGTATGAGGCGAACTATATTGCACCAGGATCTATAGTGTGCGAACTAATCCTCGGATCTACCTTCTCTCCTCATTTTCAGCTCAAGAGCTTACAAAAATGTTACATAATAGTCAATATCACATACCACAACTGCTCATGCATAACTAGAGTAAAATATGGGATACCAATACTAACACCCCAAGCTAATGCACAACTTTTCAACACAAAACAATCGAAATTTTTCATGATATCTACGCATCTATATTTATACATTTTGGGCTCTTCATCCATTTACAAAGCATTAAAAAAACCCTAACCCTACTGACATTAGGTCTTCCTCCCATGCATGCGTGTTGTTCTTCCTTCAGTTGTTTCTTTCCTTGTGCATTCTTTCTTGCATGCGCGCGTGTTGTTCTTTCTCCAACTGTTACTTATGTTTCTACACGCTTTCTTTCCCACAATCATCCTTCTTTCCACTTCAGCCCGGTGCCAACACAAACAGTAAAATATTCATTGGCTTACTCATAAACAAGATACATCATATGCTTAGAAAAATATTAACATGCATTGAAGTATGAAAAAGATAGAAATATAGACAAGAATAGAAATCTAACCATCAAATAGCCTTTTCCATTGAGTATCAAAATGAAATAGTTCTTCGTCTTACAATATCTGCTCAAAAATGGCTAATGATTCCCAACCAAATCAACCCTTAATTATGTCAATTAGATCTCTTTTTAAACACCACAATTAGTTTGTTGAGATCCTACTTTTTAGAATACAGTTTAGATAAGATCCTATCTTAGGGATAACATTTAGGAGATATATCCTCATACAGATAATCCAAATCTCTTTGACTTATTCCTTAGATACTCAATCTCGAATATAGCCTAGTTTATGATCTGATGAGATATTTAGATATGAAAAAACATGGAGTAAATATGATGCTGAGATAGTGCACCTGAAGAATAGAAACTCCTTCTTGTGATGAGAAAAATCTTTACCTATCCAAAATACCCTGCCACTATGTAGCTCATAATAATAACATAGGTATTGTCTCATAAAAAATAAAAAAATTTGTAGGATGCCTCTTTGAAACCTTCACTGTATGATAGTGGCAAAAGATTTTGTCTTCCTTTGCTTCAACTTGGTTTTCAAAACCACATTATGCCAATACAATTTGATATTTTCCTCTCTTACCTCTTTGAGCAATACCTGCTGATCTTTCTTCTTCTTCTTGAGCTTTCGCAACTTTTCCTATTGCTTTGCTTTCCATTGTTCCACCATAGACTTCTCTTTCTTCAGTTGCATGATAATGGTTTGTAATTATCTTACCCTGTCTTTTTCATCTCTCGTTTCCATTCTTAATTCTAGATGTTCTTCAATTGGAGCAGGTCGATTCATATCAATAGAAAATATGGGATTTTTTACTTTGAATTCATGTTTATGATCCTTTGAGGATGAACCACCAACAATTTTTTTATCTTTAACACCTTTTGTCATTTTCATCCTCTAAAAATATTGCAGCTCCTCTGTCTCTGGAAAACAATTGAATTCTGGTTTGATTTCAGCATCCATTGGATCATCTTCTAGATCTATTGAATGGCCCTTTTTCAGAGAGGAGTTGAGAAAAATTTTGGATTTTAAACTTAGCTTTTTGGTTTCTCTGGTCAAATGCCTCATTGTATTCTTTGCTACTTGTTTACCTTTTTCATATTTCCTCTATTTCTACACAATATCCTCATCATAACATTCCTCTTTAGGTTCTACTTTAACCTTTTCCCACTTGTATGAAGATTTTACAAGTGACTGGTCGTTTTCCTCCCCTGCACTTTCCACTATGTCATCATAAATGACAGTTACATTGTATGTCTTAATAGAAGGATTGAATAGGGCCTTTGAATTCAATATTAACTTATTGGTTTCCCTAGTTTTAGATCTTCTAGGATAGTTCACTACTAGTATATCCTTCCTTGTCTTGCTCAATTTCTTGTTTTTATCATCTGCAACAGGTTCCTCTTATTTCTGCATAGTTTGTCTAAGCTTCTACTTTTTTGATCCTCTGATATAGATTTCTTTGCATTCTTCAGGCTCCTATTTTGGAACAAGAAACTCATCCTGATATTGAAAATCCACTTATACCTGTGTTTTTTGTTTCTTTTTCTGTGTTCTGGTGATCTTGGCTACGTGGCCAACTTTATTTGAATCTTTTGTTTCCTACTGTAAAACCAACTTTATTTTGTTGGATCGAGTCACTCTAGCTACAAGGGAACTTTCTTTCACTGTAACAATGGGGGTTTTATAAACCTTCTTTTCTTTTTTAGATTTTTGTTTAGGATAAATTGTATGCTTCGGTTTATGTTCTTGAAGTTCAAGAGATTCAATTAACCAATCATAAGGGCGTTGGAATTCTCCTAAAGCATACATGACCAGGGTTTTAATCAATCTTTGGTGAAAAAGACTCTTACTAGTAGTTGCAGGGTGAGATTGTATCCTTTTAGACATTTTTGACGGGTCTTTTAATAAAAAGAAAGGTAAACAAAGAGGGATATCACCATTCAAATGCATCAGCAGCCTAATGTGATAAATATGGACAAGAGAAAATCATCCTTTGGATGTAATGTACATGTGAATCACCATTAAAGAAGTCTTCCACTCTTTTTCCATCCAACTATGTGGGATACCCTGACTCCAGTTAGGGTCTTGGTGTTCTGGGTGTAACGATTGGTTTACAAATTCCATAGGAATCTCCTCTTCCTTCCAATATTTCTCTCCATACATAGATAATCTGCAGGTAGTCCTGATTGAGTGTTATGTCACATTTATCATAACCTTACCTACCACTGTTGCAAACCCATTGAATTTCCGTGCAAACATCAAAGAAATTTGTTCATGATAACCCCAGAGTGTTGTACAGAAGTTGAACCACCCTGCATATATGAAATTCTACTAAATCTCTGGGTAAGCCTCGAGCAATTATGCACCCTCTGGTTCTAACTGAGTAATTTTCCCACTTTTCTTAGGTTCCATGATGCAAATTACAATTACTGAAGTTTAGAGACTGGTTAGGGTTTCTATCAACAACACTTAGAACCTATGATAATAGGAATACTTTTAGAAGATATTTACCACCTACAAAGATTGTATACACTAACATGCGAACACAATGAAGGGCTCAGGTATATTCTATCAACAAGCATAATATGAAACTAGCAAACCCATGATATGATATAAGAGTGGATAAGTACAAACCACTCTCTTTGAATGAGGATCATAGTTGAATCCATGACCTGATCTTAATCATTAATGTTGATGGCTTCTAGGAAAGGATCTCAGACATTTCTGGCATGATCTTTTGAATTTGGTGCATATAGAATAATGATTACTCCTAGCGCTACAAGAATAGCACTATTCTTGTAGCGCCTTTTCCCTTTAGTAGAATTTCAAATTTGAAATGAGGGAAAGGACTTATGATTTGATGGAAAGATCCTAAAAGTCTAATTCTAATCTTAATCACACTAATGCATGTTAAAAACACTCAAAAATAATAATGCAAGCACACTTTTAAAACTACAGAAGAAGAAAACAGAGTATAAATTAATGCTGGGAAAGGATAGGGAAGGGAAAATAATCTTCAATAGTCATTGCAAAATCAAGGAGTAATAATGGCTCCTTCTGGGGATAATGTTTCATGGTGAAAATTTAAGAACCTACTGACCAATGCCTTTATCTCCCTAATCATCATAAAAAATTTCACTGTAATTTATTTCCCTGTTCTTCCATCCCTTTATTTGTAATCCAAAATGAAAACCACAAAACTGCAGAGGAGTCTTTCCATTGGTCTTATGGAGTCTTATTTAAAAAAATCCACTAATCAAACTAAAATAAAAGTAAACCATATTGTAAAAACTAAAAAAATATGGTTGTTTTATAAGAATTAGGGTTTTAGAAACCGTCCATTCACTGGGCCTCCCAAGATTTCACTATCATTCAGATTGTGTAAGAGGAAAGTATTGGTATTCATGACCTTAATTAGCTATTCTAAAAGGACCTTACCATAGATTGTCAAACTTACCATGTTTATAATTGTCCTCTCTTCTAGCATCCCACCTCAACACAAGATCTCCTTCTTGAAAAATATATTTTTTGTTCTTCTTATCAAAAGTTTCCTTCACCTTGTTCTGATAAATGACAACTTCCTGATGCAACTTTTCTCTATTCTGTTGAACTTCTATGTTCTAGAAAATCCTTCTTTGCATATCATTGGGCTCTTCTAACTCTTCTTGAAGAAATTTCATAACAAGTAATCCAAGTTGAGTTGGAAATACAACCTATGTTCCATAAATCATTTTAAAAGGTGAATTTCCAATAGATTTCTTAGTACTAATTCGATCAGCCCACAAGGAAAATTTCAATTTTGAATCCCATGATCTCTTGTTCTATGTGAGCAATTTTTTAATGATCCTTATAAGAATCTTATTGGAGGATTCTGCTAATCCATTTCCTTGAGGATAGTAAGTAGTGGAGTGATCCAAACTAATGTTGTAATTATTACAAAACTCAACCATTGAATTAGACTTGAAATCCTGGGCATTATCAATAATCCTCTTTCTAGGACACCCAAATCTTGAGAAAACGTTTTCTTCAAGAAAAGTCATTATTACCTTATCTATTGAATTTCGTGTTGGGATTTCTTCAATCCATTTGGAAAAGTAATATGTGGTTATGAGTATCCATTTTTGTTTTCCATAAGATGGAGGATGAATTTCTCCAATGAAATCCAAACCCCATTGTTGAAAGGGTCCACGGGCAATGATGGGTTTCAGAGGCATAAACATAAGCTTCTATTTTCCTGCAAACTTTTTACATGGTTCACTTTCCCTGACTTGATCAAACACATCAGAGAACAATACATGCCAGTAATAACTTTCTCTCGGTATTTTGAAAGTTGTGGATTTCCAATGATAATTACCCCCACAAACTCCTTTGTGTACTTCATTGAAGGTTTTTCTTCCTCTTCATCAACACATCTCAGCATAATTCTATTAGGATATCTCCAAAACAGAAATTGATTGATGATGCAGTACTTTAAAAATTTAATCTTAAGAGATATGAAATTGGATTTATCTAAATCAAGAGGAGTTTGAAGACTTTACAGAAAATGAACAATATCCTTATACCAGGGAGAAGAAAGATATGTGTTTCTTACTCGTGAATCAATTTCTTCAATCTATAATATTGAATTTATTAATTTGTTGGAGATATAATGTAATCCAATGGCTTTACAATTTGATTATTTCAGTAATTTAGCAAGTCCTCGTCCTTTGATCAATTTATTAGGATTTATGACCATGTTATATTTTAGAATCTTGGTTATCCATATTCCCCTTTTTCCTTCACTATCTGGTTGAACCAAAATTTCCGTGACAACACTACTTGGAACATATGCAATAATATCATAATGCTAGACATAGATTCTAAAATACTTTAAGGCTTTCACCAAAGTGTCAGCTCATTTGGATTCTCTATAAAGAAGTTATGACTATTTACCCGGAACACCTGTTTATTGACTAGCTTCAAGACTGGTCACAGACCCTATCTTCCACAAAGTGTATCTCCATAATTATATCGAATCAAGAGATGAAATGTTTACCATAGGTACCTTGATATGTCATCTCAATACCATAGCGATTTCACTATCTAAATCGTTCTAGAAAAAAAGTTATAGCAAAAATGGTAAGATGACTTGAAAATAACATACCTTAGAACACATCACCAAAAGACTTCATCCTCCCTTGAAATTCGGCCTTCTTTTCTTCTTATTACCTCTAAAATTTGACTTGTATCAAATGAATGTATAATGATATTTATTTATACCATTTATGTCACTTCCTTTTAACATTAGGGCTGACCTGACACTTTCTTATTTTGTAATTATTTTCTTTAGTTATCTTCAGTGTCTACATGTACTTCCTTCTTCAATTCACTTTGTCATATTCAAAAATTCATTTATCCTCAACCATGAGGATCCACGTGATGTGCCACATACCACCAGAAACAACATGATGTATACTATCCATCCATGGGTGTTGTATCTGCATGTGCTTTCTCCTTCATGTCCAAATACCTTCATCAATCTTGCGGTCCAAAACCCATGACTAGGGATGACATCAATGACAACAACCAATATTCCAACATTATTAATCCCTTAAATTCTTACTGAAGAAAGAGATAGGTTGTTCATACCCTTCATCATTTACTTGCAAGAGAACAACAACAATGGTATCTTCATATGCAAATGAAAAAATAAGAAACTCCTTAGAGTAATTAGGAATGATGAGGACATGAGCCTTAATTAAATCATTCTTAATGTTTTCAATAGATTCCTTTCCTTCAGGTATCCACTTGATATCTTCATCTTTCTTCAAGATATCAGTAATATTCTTGATGATTTTTTCAAAATTGAGTATAAGTCTTCTTAAAAAGTCTATTTTACCTATGAAGGATTGGATAGAATTCGTATTCCTTGGAATATCTATCTATTGGATGGCCTTTACCCTTTTAGGATCTATCTTGATTCCTTCTGGTGAAACAATATGTCCTAAGAGTTTACCTTCCTCCATGGAAAAATGAGAATTTTTAGGGTTTAATGATATACCATACCTTCTACATTTTTCAAATGTTTGCTTCAGATACTACAAGTGCTCATCATTAGAGGTTGAGAATATAGTAATTTCATCAATATAAATAACCATAAATTTTTCTTTCTCACCAATGAATGTGATGTCCATGGCTCTCTGGAATTTTTCTCTTGCATTCATGAGTCAAAAGGGCATTTTTTCATACATGAAAGTGCCCCAGGGAGTAGTAAAAGTTGTCCTTTTTTAATCTCCTTCCATCACTAATATCTGATTACAACCCAAATATCCATCAAGCATGGAAATCCTTTGAAACCCTACCACTCTTTGTAAAATATGATCCAATTTAGGTAATGGATAATTTTCCTTCAGGGAACACCTTCTCAGATTTCTAAAGTCTACATAGATCCTTATCTCTCCATTCGTTTTACTGACAGGTACTAAATTTTCCACCCATTCTGAGTGAGTATCTCAATGGCACTATAATTTTGGAATTCAACAACCTTTTCATCTCTTTTTCAATTATGGGTAGCAACAATGGATTGCCTATTTATTCTTAAAAATTTTGGATCTAGCCTTCAAAGGAATATTATGATGCATAATATCTTAATAAAATACATTAAGGTCTTCATAAGACCAAGCAAAAACATCAACAAATTGTTTTATCAAACTTACATACCTATTCCTTTATTTTTCTGGTAATTTCTTGGATAACTTCGCCATCTTTAGATTTGAATCATAATTGATATAACAATCTACCACTTCAGCCCCCTCTGTTTGAATAAAATACTTTTTAGACATACCATTATGATCAAATAATCTTTCAAGGGGAACTAGGCCCTTTGGAAAATGATGGGTTTTCAACTCAATAATTTTATGGCCAACAATCTTGTTTTGAAGAATATCAACAGAATGAACTTCTACATCATCGTTTTCATTTTATTGATCTATGGAAATGGAAGAAAATTCATCAATGGTCTCTAAAAATATTTTAATCCCCTGATCATATTTAAACACCTACCAATTTTTTGTATTTTCTGGTATAGAAGGTTTGTGTCTTACCTCAACTTCAAATCTTAAATTTGGAAGTATTAGAGTTTTGAAATTACTAGCTGCCAGAGCTAGAGAATCTTCATGTTGATTCAAACTTCTCTGTGTAAAAGTGATATTGAAAGCCATGAAGAAACTCTCAACAAAATCCCACACTTCATTTATGTATTTCTTTAACCTTTGTTGTTTGGCCTCGTAGATATTATTGAGTTGATGAATGATTAACTCAGAATCCCCAAAAACTGAAATTTTATCAATGCCCATATCCTTAGCAGCCTTCAATCCCAACATAAGAGCCTCATATTCACTGATGTTGTTTGTTGTATAAAATTCCAACTTGTATGATAGAGGAATGAATTCTTTAGAAGTATATATGAAAACAATTCCATCCCTAGAACCCTATTTGGAGCAGGAACCATCAAAGTACATCTTCCATATTGAATTTTCTGTATTTTTCTCTTCTGTAGGTGTGTAACTTTCCTCACTGCTGCTTCAATTGTTTTATCACTGATGTGAAAAATGGAAGAACCAAGTTCATCTTCAACTGCATATATAGGATGATTATTGGGATTTTCATGATCACTAACCAGGTAATACAACCTCACTTCCCTGTATAGTCTTCGATGTTCTCCACCAAACACAGGTATGGTGGCATAAATGAGATCCATGTGTAGTGTACCCCCTACTTTCTTAGCCCATGATATTGATAATAACATCCCAAATTTAGGAGGTATATAAGCCACAATCACATCCAAAACCACACCTTTCATGGGTAACTGAGATAAAGTGACAACCACATATTTAATGACTCCCAAAAATTTAATCTTTCTGGAGTCAAATGAATATAGATCTATATAAGGATTAGTGATATCCAACACTATCTCATCCATTAATACCTTTGGCATGACATTGTTCAATGCTCCTGAATCCATTAAACATTTATGCAATATTTTTTCATAATTAATCAGGGATATGTAGAAAGGAGGAGAGACATCAAATCTATCCTCAATGTGTGGTCCAATGGTTATGACACGATTTTCATCTTCAAGATTTATGGTATCATAAAAAGTGAAATGAGCAGAGGATTGTAATGCTTTCAAAACATATTTTCTAAAAAGATCAGTTTTCATCAATTCCACCAGAGGTATAGGTATTTCAATCTTATTGATTTCATGTTCCAAACTAAAAGAAGGAACATGCTTCTTAGATTCCTTTACCTCTGTAGTACTAACCTTGACAGGTTGTTTTTGCTGCTGATCAATTTTAGCCCATGTTTCTTTACTGGATCTTGATTTTGTTGGAGTATTTGTGTTTTTTTCTTGAACAGATGTGTCTACCTTTGATCCACTTGCTCTGGATCTAAGGTCATGCTTTTTCCTTTTAGTTTCCTTCTAAGAAATCTCGTTGGCATGTTCTTCCTCAAACTAATTCAGTATAAGAGCATCCTCATAATCGTGTTTTTTCAGATGAGTGGAAGGTAATTCTGTGTCATTTAAATGAACTATGGAATCCTCTTCAGTATCATCAATTTCTTCAACCTCTTCCACTGCATTGTTTTGAAAAGGAGGCAAAAACCACTGATACTCTTGATTTCTCATTTCCCTTGGAAACATTTGATGAACATTGTTAGGCTTTCTGAATTGATTGGAATTTTTGTATCCACCTTCATGTGTAAGTATTCTAGGTTTTTTTATTTCCATCTTCAGCCTATCCATTTCAAATGTCAAGGTTTTCAACAGTTTGGCCATTTCATCAATCTTGGATTCAGATGTTATATGAAAAGAAGAAGGAAGTTCTTCTCTCTGTTTTTTCTTGTCTCTGTCACTCTTTGATTTCAATCTCTCTGTCGCCAGTATATTTGATTCTAATTCAATGGCTTCTATTTCATTAAACTTAAAGTTACATACCTTCTTTCTCTCAACAACAAAGAAAACTCGGCATCAAAATCATTAGCAAAAGTAATTTTGGAAGATGTTTCTGTGGGTATTGAATCTTTTGGTAAAATCTGATACAGATTCTCCTTGTTTCCTCTTCAAAGACCCAAATTCAATGATATAATAAAAGTAATCTTTCTTATCTCCCTGGTGTCTCAAAAAGGTATCATCTAGTGCATCAATATCAACAATATAATTATGAGAGAGACTTTTGATCCATTTCCATGCTTCTCCATCTAAACCCTGCACGAAAATTCTCATCCAAATGTTTGCATGTTCCAGATTAAAATTATCTGCAAAAATGTAGAAAGAGTTCAAGTGCTCTTCAACAGTGACTTCCCCCTCTTCATTGAATATTGTAAAATACTTCATATAATCATTAGGTGGGAAGGCATACAATACTTGTGATAAAATCATTGGTGCATATATGGCTGCAACAATTGCATCCATCCTATTTACAACCATATTTATCACAACTGGTGTTTGAACTTTAGGAATAGACAAAATTTGAGATGTAGAAAGGGAAACGGTCCCTTGGGTAGAATAAATTGTTTGAGCTGATATAAGTTTTTGATCTTCAACTGATGAAATCAAAGGTTTCCTTTCTAAATTAGGATGGGAAGAAGGTTCCAAAAACAAATGATTTTCAAAGGAACAAAAAAGTGGTTTAGCTTCTTCAAAAGAAACGGACTGGGGTGTTAAAGATAAAAGTGTATCGGGTTCAGTTTTATTATCTTTGGTAAAATCCCTCAAATCTACATCTATAGATAAGGTGTTTGTTTGTTCTTCTTCAATAAGGTCAACAAATAATTTCCATTGTTCTAAATTCAATTTAGATATAGTTGGAGGAAAGGATACAACTGAAGGTTGAACAATAGGCTTTGCTTCAATTTCAGGTACAAGTTATACAGTTGGAGGGTTATCAACAAGTTTAGAAGGTTGTCCTTGAGTACTTTTAGAAGAATATTTATCCTTAGAAGAAGAGGATTTTCCTTGAGTACTTTTGGATTTTCTCAATAACTTTTCAGGATCAGACACTACTGGAACAGGTTTAGGATCTAGGTTTTTTCTAGTCACTTGTTTCTTTATAGATGATGATAAGGTTAGAGAAGGTTTAAGTCCTTTAACTTCTCTTTTAGGAGACATAAATACTGCAGATGAGTCACCAAGTTAATACTATACAGTCACATAAGAATGTCTAAATTCTTGCCCACCATCAAGATTTATATCTGGTCTTTGTCTTTCTCCCAGGGAAAATAATTCATGTCTCTGTCCCCGACAATGGTGCCAAAAGATGTTAGTCCCTAAAGTTTCACTTGAATATGAGAGGGAAATCTAGGGAATCATCAATTTATTGCAATGGTTTTATGAATAAGATTTATAATGAGTTTTTTGAAATGGTTTGAAGGTTGGGTCAAGGAAAATGGAAAGTATCAATATCAAATAAGTAAGAGCAAATCACATCTCATAGACTTAGTAAATGGTATTCAATTTAATTATCATATTGAAAAGTAATAAGAAAGATAAATAAGTATGTAAGCTTTCACTTTTTTCACTCACATATGAAACTCTTGATCCAAATATCATTCAAGAAGCAAGCGAAAAGTACTTGAAAACAAATCTGATTATGATCAAGCAAACAATAAAATATTCATTGGCTTACTCATAAACAAGATACATCATATGATTAGCAAAATATAAGCATGCATTCAAGTAAGAAATAGATAGAAATATAGATAACAATAGAAATGTAACCATCAGATGTCCTTTTACATTTAGTATCAAAATGAAATAATTCTTTGTCTTACAATATCTGCTCAAAATGGCCAATGGTTCCCAACCAAATCAACCCATAATTTTGTCAAACAGATCTCTTTTTAAACACCACAATTAGTTTGTTGAGATCCTACCTTTTAGAATACATTTTAGATAAGATCTTATCTTAGGGATAACATTTAGGATATGTATCCTCATACAGATAATCCAAATCTCTATGACCTAATCCTTAGATACTCAATCTCGAATATAGACTAGTTTATGATCTGATGAGATATTTAGATCTAAAAAAAAAGGAGTAAATATGATGCCGAGCTGGTACACCTGAAGAATCAAAACTCCTTCTTGTGATGAGAAAAAAAATTACCTATCGGAAATACCCTGCCACTGTGTATCTCATAATTATAGCATAGGTATTGTTGTATTCATAAAAAAAAACAAAAATTGTAGGATGCCTCTTTGAAACCTTCATTGTATGATAGTGGCATAATCTTTGGTCTTCCTTTGTTTCAACCTGGTTTTCAAAACCACATTATGCCAATACAATTTGATATTTTCCTCTCTTACCTCTTTGAGAAATATCTGTTGATCTTTCTCCTTCTTATTGAGCTTCTGCAACTTCTCCTACTGCTTTTCATTCCACTGTTCCATCATAGACTTCTCTTCCTTCAACTGCATGATAATGGTTTGTAATTCTCTTACCCTGTCTTTTTCATCTCTCATTCCATTCTAAATTTTGGATGTTCTTCAACTAGAGCAGGTTGATTAAGATTAATAGAAAATCTGGGCTCTTTTACTTTGAATTCATGTTTATGATCCTTTGAGGATGAACCACCAACAATTTCTTCAACTTCAACACTTTCTGTCATTTTCATCCCCTGAAAATCTTGCAACTCCTCTATCTCTAGAAAACAATTGAATTTTAGTTTCATTTCAACATCCATTGGATCATCTTCTAGATCTGTCGAATGGCCCTTTTTCAGAGAGGACTTGGGCAAAGTTTTGGATTTTAAACTCATCTTTTTTGTTGCTCTAGTCACATGACTCACTACATGATCTGCTACTTGTTTACTTTTATCATCTTTCCTCTATTTCTTCACAGTATCCTCATCATAACATTCCTATTTAGATTCTACTTTAACCTTTTTCCACTTGTATGAAGAGTTTACAGGTGACTGTCCCTTTTCCTACCCTGCACTTTCCACTATGTCATCATCAATGACAGTTACATTCTCTGTCTTAATAGAATGATTGAATATGGCCTTTGAATTCAATCTAAACTTATTGGTTACCCTATTTTTATATCTTCTAGGATGGTTCACCACTATTTTATCCTTCCTTGTCTTGCTCAATTTCTTATTTTTATCATCTGCAACAGGTTCCTCTTGTTTCTGCATAGTCTATCTAGGATTCTTCTTTTTTGATCCTCTAATATAGATTTCTTTGCAGTCTTCAGGCTCCTATTTTGGAACAATCAACTCATCTCAAGATTGAAAATCCACTTCTACCTGTTTTTTTTTGTTTCTTTTTTTGTGTTCTGGTGATCTTGTCTACAGAGCCAACTTTATTCAAATCTCTTGTTTCTTGCTATAACAAAAACTTTCTTTTGCTGGATCAAGTCACTCTGGCTACAGGGGAACTTTATTTCACTGTAACAGTAGGGGTTTTAGAAACCTTCTTTTATTTTTTAGATTTATGTTTAGGAGAATTTTTATTCTTAGGTTTATGTTCTTGAAGTTCAAGATATTCAATTAACCAATCCCAAGGGTGTTGGACTTCTCCCAAAGCATACATGACTAAGGTTTTAATCAATATTTGGTGAAAAAGACTCTTAATAACAGTTGCACAGTGAGATTGTATCCTTATAAACGTCTTTGATGGGATTTTTAATAAAAAGAAAGGAAAATAAAGAGGGATATCAACATTCAAATGAATCAACAACCTAATGTGATAAACATGGACAAGGGAAAATCATCCTTCACATGCAATGTACCTTCGAATCACCATTAAAGTAGTCTGCCACTCTTTTTTCATCCAACTATGTGGGATACCCTGACTCCAGTTAGGGTATTGGTGTTCTGGGAGTAAAATATGGATTACAAATTCCATAGGCATCTCCTCTTTCTTCCACCATCTCCTCCATACATAGATAACCTGCATGCAGTCTCGATTGAGTGTTCTGTCACATGTATCGGAACCTTACCTACCATTGTTGCAAAACCATCAAATTTTTGTACAATCATCAAATAAATCCATTCATGATATGATCTAGATGGATGTCAGTGACCTCCCACCCTTTCCAACTGGTTCATTTCAGCAGTTTTCCAGTTTAGCATTTTTTTCCTAGTTTCTGGGTCCCTGACTTCTGAGGTCGTTTTGAGGCCCTAAACAACGTTTTTAGGGCTCATCATAGTGAAATTGTAGATTGGGTTAGAGTCTAATGGAAACATGTGTATTCCTTGGATAGACCTTTCCAACGGGCTATCATTCACCTAAAAGAGAGATCGTATGCAAAAGTAACGACCCTAGGAAGTTGATGTACTAGCTTACCCCTATGGGGCCCACATGAATTTTGGTGCTTCATCTCCTAGGGTTAGGTTTTTGGATGTATAGGGTTTTAGAATTCATGATTATTTTAAAAATTCCTTCGGATCCTCATTGTAATAATCGTCTGGCGAATCAGCGCAGTCATGACATATCTTCTCAAAGATAAGCCGCCACCATTCCCACAAGCTTGTTTTCCTCTGCATTTTACAGTTTCATCTTATTTCCTTATTGAACAGAAACCAGTTTTACTGTATCGGTGTTATTATATGTTGAACATATTTTAATAATATGTATTCATTTTGTTCTTCTCATAAAATCGGTATCAGTGGTATCAGAGAGGTCTTCTCCTTGCCATTCTTAATGCATGTCCCCAACAAGGTTAGGGTACAAAGAGTTGTGTCTCAAGATTGTTTCTCTTGAGGAGAAAATCTATCGCATGCACAAGAGACCTCTCATGGAGGGAGAAAATAAATACGATAGGATAGGATATCCTTTCAAAATGTTGCTTGATGAAGCCCTCATGAAATAGAGGAATGAGATGATGGACAATTTTACGCAAATCTTTTGGTGACTACTAACAGGCGACACATCTTCCTTGAGCGGAGGCGCCATCCCCTTCAAGGTACAAATAAACTTTGATATTCCTATATTTGAAGGTAAAATAGACACAGATGTTGTAGAAAAATGGTTGAATCTACTAGAAGGGTATTTTTCTGTCCATAAATTTTCGAATAGAGAAAATATTATTTTTTCACTCCTCAAAGTTGTCCCCCGTGTCAAAGATTGGTGGGAAACTTTCTATGAGAAAAAGGAAATAGAGGAACCCTCATTATTTATAGTTGCGACCACCTAGGAATCCCTCAGGGATGTTGTTAAGGAACAATACTACCCTGTTGGAAGTTATGACAAATTGTATGCCAAATGGACCACACTGTGGCAAGAAAGAGACCAAGCAGTGCCAGAGTTCACAAATATCTTCCATACCTTGCACAAAAAGATGGGTATTAAATATTTAGAGTGACATATGGTGCTCAAGCATCGCAGTTCTCTGCATAGATACATCCCGACCGAAATGGAATTTCTAGACATCTCATCCTTGGGCACGACCTATCAATATGCCATCAAAATCGAGTAGAATCTCAAACAAAAGACAAGACAATTTGGGCCTGGGAACCCCTTAGAGAAAAATATAGGAAAGGGAGACCCCAACCCACAGAACAAAGGACAGAGCAAAGGTGGACAGTATCAGGACAACCAGTCCAAGCCATAAGAAAATAAGGACACCAAAAAGATAAATAAAGATACTCGGAAGTGGTGTGACTTTCATAAGAGCCCTTGGCATAACACTGTTGATTGCCACTCAAAGCAGTCATTGGTGGTCAAATTGAAAGCCTATGAATCAGATTTGGGTTTCAAATCTAAGTAAGAACTAGAAAGGGGAAGATCGATCATTGATGTGGAACCTAGTGCCACCATTTCTACCACCAAGCTCCAGCCTGGTGAACCAGAAAAGCCAGAAGAAGGAAAGCACCTTTTTCGTTCACATATGTAGGTAAAAGGAGCCCCGCTGCACTTCATCATTGATAGTGGTATCCAGAAGAAACTCATCTCAGTAGAGGTCATCAAGCATCTGGCCCTACCAAAAACACCACACCCGCAACCCTACACCATTGGATGTCTCTGCCAAGGAAGCAATCTCTGAGTCAACCAATAGTGTCGACTGTCATAAGACATCAAGCCCTTCAAAGACGAGGTATTGTGTGATGTTTCTCCTCTCGAATTTTGTAATATTCTTTTGTGAAAAACTTATTTATGGAAATGTCATGTTGTATATGAGTCTAGGACTCGTAGTGTTATTATTACTTTGAACAAGAAATTGTACAGGATACCCAAGGAAGTCCCACCTAGTTCTATTTCCTTGATCTCTACTAAGCAATGCATGAAGCTCATCTCTCAGACCGATAAATTTCTCTTCTTCATGATTCGCTCTCAGAGGGAGCGAAAGATCGTAGCCACATCCAGGGCCTTCATGGTTGATCTCTCCACTCAACATAAGAAAGTGGATAAGTTAGTGGAAGAATACTCACATATCTTCTCCTCTCCTATCGGGGTACCTTTGCACTACCAGGCCAAGCATCCCATCGATCTGACCCCAGGAGCACCACTACCCAATGGGCCATCCTACCGCCATTATCTATTGTAAAATAAGGATATCAAGAGGCAGATACAAGAACCTCTACACAAGGGGCACATCTGTCCCATATCATCGTCTTGTGGGAGCCTAATCATGCTGGTGCAAAAGAAAGATGGGACCTAGCG
Organism: Picea engelmannii; assembly: GCA_009831015.1. Taxonomy (NCBI): domain Eukaryota; kingdom Viridiplantae; phylum Streptophyta; class Pinopsida; order Pinales; family Pinaceae; genus Picea; species Picea engelmannii. Next base: position 838,889 of record ML778744.1, read on the forward strand.
AATCTGCACTGATTATCGGGCTCTGAATAAAATCACAGTCTAGAACCAATATCTGATTCCCCAAATCGACGACCTCCTTGATCAACTCATGGGGCCAAATACTTCAGTAATATTGATATGAATTATGGCTACCACCAGGTACCAATAGAACATATAGATATATGGAATACCACCTTCAAGTTAAAATAAGGTCTTTTCGAATGGTTGGTCATTCCCTTTGGTTTGAAAAATGCTTCAACAACTTTTATGAGGACGATGGACGATATCCTGTGACCTTTCACCAATACTTTTGTAGTGGTGTATCTGGATGAAATCCTCATCTACAACAAGACTTGGGCAGAACACTTGCATCTTATTTAGTAGGTTTTGCACACTGTGTGGTATCACAAGCTATATGCAAACTTTGAAAAATTCTCCTTCGACATGGACAAGTTCCATTACTTAGGCTACATCATTGATAAACATGGTGTGCATGTGGATCTATCCAATATCCAGGTCATTCATGACTGGCCAACCCCAACCACACTCACTTACCTTCGAATTCTCTTAGGCCTTGCCAATTTCTATGGCATATTCATGTTGGGATTCTCTCATATCGCATGGGCCCTCAACCAAGTAACTAGGGGTGGCGGTAAGGAAATATTTATGTGGGGATTGTCCCAACAAAAAGCCTT
>ML778744.1:841415-859083 GCA_009831015.1 Picea engelmannii
TTTGGCGAACTTGCTTGAGCGAGATCAAGAACCTCTTCTGCAGGAAGAAGGATTCTATAGTGGGGAAGAGGAAGATCTACTGAGTGAAGAACAATCAGGATCCATTGGACCAAGAGAAGAAAAGACTAAAGAACCTTGCCGAGAAGAGCCAAACACTTCAGGAACTACACAGATCATTGAAGTAAGTACTATTAATCCTCATGTTGTTTCAGCATCATTAAGTAACCAGAGTAACCTAGCTTATTAGAGCACTCAGATCACTGGTACAATTAGCTCAGTACCTATTCATTCAAGAAACCTAGGAAGACTTATGGAAAATGATATGAGGTTACCCATCTTTAAGGGAGATGGATCTGAAGATCCTGAGCAACATTGGTTCCTATGTGAAGCTGTATGGAGTATTAAGAATATCACTGACGAAGCTGTTAAACGAGTTCAGTTCAACACTACCCTAAGAGACCGCGCACTGAGATGGTACATGAAGTTTGTCCAAGGAGTTGCCCAGCCCAAACCGCTGAATTAGATCAAAACTGCGTTGATTGAAGAATTCAAGAAACCCAAGTCAGATTCACAGTGCATTACATAACTAAAAGAAATTAAGCAAAGAACAGCTGAACCTATGTGGCAGTTTGATCAAAGGTTTAAAACTCTAACAAGCCATTTGAGTTTTTAGATCCCAGATGGGAAGAACAAAGAATGGTTCATTGTTGCCCTCCTACCACACATCAGAGTTCCTCTGATGCAACAACAGATTTCTTTGCAGGCTGAGGCACTAGAGATCACCATGAAACTAGAATCAACCCCTATGGAAGAATCCATCTTAGCTATGAGTCAAATCTTGAGTCAACTAACTAACTTATCACTGCAGGTCGATGATATGAAGAAATACAAGGGAAAATATAAAAGAGAAGATATTTAGTGTATTATATGCAAATCAGAAGGCCATGAAAAGGAGCATTGTCCCATGTTTCATGATTATTTGGCATCTAGATCCTCAAGTCCTTTAAAGCAAGTTACCCTGCCTTGGTGCAAGGTATGTAGAAATCGACATCACCCTGGTGAATGTTACTATTTCCAAAAATATGTCTAGACACCCACAAACCTGTATTGCACGTTCTGTAAGTCGGTAGGGCATGATGACAGGGATTGCAAAGCTTATGATCTCATGCATGAAAGGTCAATGGATATATAGAATATTCAAGGTGAAGTACAATAAGAAGGAAGCACTGCATAGTACAATTCCCCGAGAACAAGAAACTTCAACCCTCGTGGTGGATTCAGAGGAGGAGGAGGAGGAGGAGGAGGAGGTATGGGTCGAGGTCGAGGACAGATCATCTGCTATAACTGTTCACATCCAGGACACTTGGCAAGGGACTGTTAGAAACCTTGTACCACTTGCAGCTACTGCAACTCATTCAAACATGTCATAGAATATTGTCCTGTGTTGTTAGCTAAACTTCAGGAGAAACGAGGAGGAAACCAACAAATACAACTAATCAAAGAAGAACCTCTAGGAGAAGATCCCAGAGTCGTTGTTATCACTAGAAGAGGCATTGTTACAGGAGAAGACAAAGTGACCTAGGGAAAGACTACAGAAGAATCAAGAGTCAGGAAAGATACAAAGAAGACCCAAAATTTTGATGCAAAGAAAGAAAAACAAGTGTTTGAGGAGGAAAGAAAGGAATTCGGAAGAGATCAGGCCTCTTCATCAAAGGTTCGACGAGAAGTGAGAGAATATGGAATGCCTTTGGCATTCGATCAGTCTACTCTGCCAAAAGAAGGAAAAGAGGTAAGAAAGCTCATGGGATTCTTATATACTTGTATTAAGTTGATTCAGGATGAAAGTGTTGTACAAGAACTACAAAAATTGATTAGACAGTACGAGCTAGGGAAGGTAGACCCCTTACTAAGTAGAGAAGTACACCAAATATCTAAAAAGAGGAGGAAAAATAAAGAATTACACCTAAATGCTAAAATTGGAGAGTATTATATAGAGTACGTCATCCTTGACTTAGGGTCAGAATCCAACGTCATGACGAAGTAGACCTGGGCACTGATGGGAAAACCTAAGTTGATCTATTCCCCTCTCAGGCTTAGAATGGCCAATCAACAAGTTGTGAGCCCCTTTGGAAGATTGGAAAATGTCCCTGTAGACATTGATGCGGTCAGAACATTTGTGGACTTCAAGGTCATTGAGATAGTTGATGATAGCTTCCCTTACCCCGCGTTGTTAGGAATTGATTGGGCTTTCAACAATTCTACTATGGTTGATTTAAAGAAAAGAAGAATGATGTTTGAAGGTGATGGCCTTAGGGTCATTGCACCTTTGGATCCTGATGAAGGTCCCAGATACACAGAGCCCATCAGAGAAGAAGACCACATATACGAGTTAGAAAACATATACAAATTGATAGCCAGACAACATGATTACATTAATCCTACAACAAATGGGAATTTAAGCTAGCGAAGTGAGAGAGCATGCTCATCAGATTCAGAAGAAGAACTGGAGAACTCGAAGAACAAAATGTATGAAGTATCTACTAGAAGGTGTCCTAGATTGACTAGAGAAGTTCACTGGATTGGCACAACAGTAAGTAACTTGCCCACCTTTCATGGTTTAAATCATTTAGAAGCGTTCTTGATGGAGTTTGAAGCAATTGTACCAATACAACAAAGGTTGTTGGCACTAGATGAGGCCTTGAAATCCACTCCAGAAAGGTGGTGGGGGACACACAAACACAACATTACATATTGGGTATAATGTCACACTTTGATGACAACGCGGTTCTCAGAGCAAGTAGAAGGTTGCGAAGTTAGATACACAGGTCAGAGTTGTCTGAAGGACCATGTGTGAAGTTGCGAGGAAGCCTGGCGCAACATTCCTCAAGAGCAGTGGGTGCATAAATTCATCAACACACTAGACACAACCCCTATCAATTGGTACCTTCAAGAAGAACTACGCCTCGTCACTACAGATTGGGAAGGTATGACCCAAAACTTTGTAACTACCTTCTTATTTGAAAGCCAATATCCTACAGTGGATCAAGTATTACAGATTGTAAGAAAAAAAATGTTCAAGGAGGCACCTAGCCTCCCTTTGGATCAAGAAGAGGATGAATGGACTGTACCTCTTCAGAAAATGCAAGGCTATTATGATATCAATGATGATGAAGACGATGATCCTATGAATGTGAACATCGCCGAAACAGGAGGCCAAAAATACATAGAAGGACCAGGAGTTGAGCTACCTTTCATTGGATAGCTGATTAAAATCAAGAAAGTCAACATTGGAATAGAACAAACACTGAAGCTTGCTAATATTGGAGATTATTTGGATGTTTCCATTATTGACAAGATCTCAAAGTTACTACATGAGTATGAGGACTTGTTTCCAACCAAGTTCACTGATATGAAGGGCATTAAAGGGCCCATGGGAGAGATGAAAATTCCCTTAAAACCAGATGCAAGACTAGTCAAACAAAGACCTTACATATTGAACCCTAAATATGACAGAATGAGGATCTTACCAGTATACAGTGATGTCGTTCAGATTGAAGAATGCACCAGCCATCTTTTCTAGGGTGGTGGTCAAAGCGTTTAAGGAATTTTTACATAAATTCCTAGAAGCATATTTTGATGATTGGACCGTTTTCAACATTTTTCAAAATCATATTGAATGTTTAATACTAATGTTGGATAAGTGAAGACAATGTCAGATTTCCTTAAACCTGAAGAAGTGCATCTTTTTTTCACCCTTCGGAGTGTTGTTAGGTCATATTGTATGCAAGTAGGGATTGCTAGTAGATCCATCTAAGATTTCCATTATAGTTGATCTGCCCCCTCCTACTTCAGTCAAATAGTTGCGCACTGCGCTGGGACACACTGGATACTACAGGAAGTTCATCAAGGGCTATGCACAGATTACAACACCCATGGCGAAGATTTTGAAGAAAGACTGTTACTTTCATTGGATAGAATAATGCCAACAGATCTTTGACACACTGAAACAGAAAATGGTTATTGCACCTATCCTGGTTTTCCCATATTGGAGCAAGGAATTTCATGTTCATGTCAATGCATCTTCTATCACATTAGGAGCAGTGTTAGCACAATCGGGAACATGAGATATCGACCACTTGTTAGCCTTTTCTAGCAGGAAGCTATCCACAACTGAGATTAATTACACCACCACTGAAAGCGAAGGTTTATCCATGGTGTATGCACTGCAGAAGTTTCGCCACTACTTGTTGGGAGGACATTTCAAAATGTTCATTGATCACTCTACACTGAAATACCTAGTCAACAAGCAAGTGTTGGGGGGAATAATATGCAGATGGATTTTTCTATTTCAGGAATATGACTTTGAGATCGTGGTAAAACCAAGAAGGATGAACAAAGGTCTTGACCACTTATCGAGGTTGGAACACGGAGAGGAACCTACTAGTTTGGAGGATACACTACCGGATGCAGAGATGTTGGCCATTAGGAAGGTTGATGACCACTTCATGGAGATAGTATAGTTCTTGTCAACAACAATGGCACCTAGTGACTATACAGTTATTCAGAAGAAACAGTTGGTAGTGCGTGTTGCATATTTTTCACTTATATCTAGACAGCTATGCAATATGGGACCTAATGAGATATTGAGGAGGTGTGTTATGAAAGGAGAGTGACCATTGATCCTTGACGAAGCCCATGAAGGCATCGCAGGAGGACACTGTACAGGGAAAGAAATAACGCAAAATATTCTTAGAGATGGACTTTGGTGGCCTACTTTACACAGAGATGTTAAGGATTATTACAGAGCCTACGATGTATGCCAAAGAGTTGGAAAACCATCCAGAAGAGATGAAATGTCGTTAGCACCCCAGATAACCTTACAAGCCTTTGAGAAATGGGCCATTGACTTAGTGGGACCTATAAACCCACTAGGAAAGCGCACATGAGCTAGATACATAATCACTGTGACAGAGTACTTGACCAGATGGGCTGAAGCAAGAGCAGTCAAGGACTGTAGTGAAACTATAGTTCTGCGCTTCATATTTGATGATATCATAACCAGGTTTGGATGCTCGAAGACCCTGATGAGTGATCAAGGCACACATTTTATTAACAAGACCATTGAAGCCTTGACCCAGGAATTTGAAGTTCACCATCAAAAGAGCACGCCAATCATTCACAAGTAAATGGGATAGTTGAAGCATTCAGTAAGATATTGGAGACAGTGTTGACGAAGATATGCAGTGTGAACAGGGATGAATGGGATTTAAGAGTACGAGTAGTGTTATGGGCCTATAGAACCACTTGCAAGAAAATAACCATGCAGACTCCTTTTAAGTTGGTTTATGGCCTAGAAGCAGTTGTACCCATGGAATATTTGGTTCCTAGTCTGAGGATCGCAGCCTTTACAAATATGGACAACACTAGCATTGTTAAAGAGAGGCTCGCATAGTTGGTTGAACTCGAAGAAGACAGATTTATTGCAGGATTCCATTAGCAAGTTCATAAAGAAAGAGAAAAGGTCTACCATGATAGGCATATCAAGAAGAAAGTGTTCAAGCAAGGAGATCTGGTATTGATCTATGACAACAAATTCATGAAGCACCCAGGAAATTTCAGAACGCATTGGCTTGGGCCGTATCAGGTTGTCTATATTAAAGAAGGAGGAGCTGCGCAGTTGAATACTTTGACTGGAGAATGGAAGGAAGGTTTGGTGAATGGAAGCCGGTTGAAATTGTATTACGACAACCAGTTGCCTTGCAACTCTCAGTAAAAGAAAAAGGAAAAGGGTCTAGGTACCAGGTGAAGTTGAAACTGGGTACCAGACACAAAAAAGACTGTCTTCACAAGGAAGGAAGGGAGGCATAGAGCTGAAAGCACATGCTGCCCTAAGCAGTCTGAAATCGAAGTAAAACAGAAGAATCAGATTTGAAGTGCCTCGAGACGAGTCACATGTGAGTGTTGGGGGCTTGTTGGCCCTTGGATATGGAAGAAAGCGAAGATTAAGGAAGAAAAGGAAAAACGCGAACTGTGCGGAAGACACAGTGACTGATACTGGGTTGAAGTGAGCAGAAGAGAATAAAAGACGGTGCACAGTAAGAGAAAGAAGGTTTTTGGACGAGAGGATTGAGGATGACAGATCAACAAGGAAAACATATCATGGATAATTCAGCAAGAGGAAAAATCCACCGTTGGATGCTTTGGAGCACCACGTGATAAGGAAGGAAATACAAGCTGGTGAAGACCTGAAAAAGTGAGTCAAGTTGACCTAGGGTTTTAGACACCTAGGGTTTTGGTATCTAGGGTTTTGACACTTAGGTTTTAACCTAAGGGTGTCTGAGAGCTATTGTAATGTATAAATAGAGGTCTAAAGGACCTGGGTTGTTGTTGTTGTGGTTAGTGCTAGGTTGGTTGAGAGTCATTGTTGTTGTGTGATTGAATGAGTATTATTGTGTGAGAGAGAAGTGATGAGTGCGGGAGCCTTCTAGTATTGTAAGATCTTCAGTTGGGTGCGAAGATCGACCCTCCAACTGGGTGCACAGGGAGGGGACACAGAGAGGAGAAGAAAGAAGATATACTAGCTAAGAGTGCAGATAGAACTGTATGCTTTCATCTTAATATATTATAAAGAACAGTTCTATGGATGTAGCCATAGAGAGAGGGTGAACCACATATATCTTGTGTTATGTGTGATTGATGTTGTGTTCTCTGTCATTTGATATGTTGTTATTGTGATATTGTGTTAGATATGAAATATAACTTGCGTAGTAGGTGTAAGGAAGATAAAGAATACTAGGTTTCTATGTGTTGTTGCTTTGAATCCACTTTGCCTTCCTTCTGGTTGTAGACACTCGTGTCCTGCAACCCCCTATAACTACTTCGGGTGAGACTGCATATGCCTCGCAGGTGTTGCCGAAAGGGCCAGTAGTTAGGGCTTGTTGGTGTGCTCTTGAGTATTAAACCCTGGGTCTACCCCTATGCCAACAGTTATCATGAACAAAATTATTTGATGTTTGCACAGAACCTCAATGGGTTTTCAACAGTGGTAGGTAAGGTTCTGATACATGTGACAGAACACTATGTCTCACTTTGTGTTTTCTTATCAGTAGGGTCCTTTAGTATACAACCAATACCTGTACCTTCAATAGACTTGGATCCATCAAAATATAAAGTCCATGTATTAGGATCTCCTTTAGGTTTAAGTATGGACTTTGATTTCGCTTCATTTTAAAAAATGTCATGGTTAGTAAAGTTAGCATACATTTATGATCTATCCCTATATACTATGTTAAATTGTACACTAGAATTATTGTTAGCCCTATATTCTATGTTATAATGAGGCTCAACAATCTGAGTGAAATGAAGGATTTTAGATTGTGTGTTTTATTATGCCTACAAAGAAATATCAGTTGTATGATTCCCAAATAATGAGTCATAAGAGTAATTCCCCAAAATTGAATGATTGAACAAAATTGGTTTGTTAGGGTCATTCAAGCCTGTCACAACATGCTTCATGTATCTCTCTCTATCCACCCTGACTTGATTGAGTTTTGCATTGTATGATAGCCATAAGTGTGACCAATCAATAGAAAAATATCCATCAAGCACAACATACCAGTCTCTGCTCAAAAGAATCCCATAGATGTTAGGTATATCTACTACTATGATATCAATGGTTTGGTGCACTTTAGGGTTAGAGGATAATCTAATCAAAATATTATTTACCTCTCCAATAACTTTGACTCTTGTCCTGTCCAATTGTATAATCTGGATGTCATATCCTTCAAGTTTGAAATTAAGTTTCTCAGATACCTTGAATGACATTACATTTGAAGAAGCTCATGAATCCACCATGCAACTGTGCACATTCATGGTAAAAATATCAAAGGTCAATAAGAAAGGAGGAGTATCATATAGCCTGAGTGGGCCTAATGGTTAAGAACATGTGTTTCCTCCTAAGAGGTCACAGGTTCAAATCCAGAGGGGTGTAGGGTATATATTCCTTCTTTGGTACTATTGTAACATAGGTTAAAATTCTAAWTTTTTATTAGAATAAACATTTTGAATTTTATACTAGCTCACTTTCTTAATTTTTCTTGATTAATAAAGATTTTAAATTTTGGATTAATTCTTAATTTCCATTTTTTTTTWAGTCAGAATAACTTTTATCTTAGGATTTAAGCTTTGTTAAAATATAGATTTAGTTAAGTTTTATTTTAAYTTGATTATAAACTAGTTTAATTTAAGTTTAATTTTCTTTAATATTAGTATTTTATTTCAACTTTATTATGTGTAATAATATTGATTTTTAGTTTTTTTTTTTTTTTTCCTTATTTAGACTTTCTTTTATTTGTATCTGGTTTAATTCTTTAATTTGTATATAGTATTAATTGTAAATATTTTCGATATAAATTAACGTTGTTTGAATATAAATGTTATATATATTATAGTTTTGGATATATTAATTTAGAACTAAATCATATTTACATATTAAATAGTCATTTTAGTTAAGTCTTATAGTATTTAAAAACTAATAAAATGATATATTTGCATATAGGTATATCATAATAAATATGGAGCATTGATTGAGATGGCCGTGAAATTAACCGTTTAAAACAATAACGCAACTCCAAAATGTTAGAATTTTAATATGAAATTACCCCTCTCTATGACTTAGCGTTATTTTGGGTCCGTACTACGTGTTAAACAAAGAACATACAATGGACTTCAGAGAGTAAAAATGTCCTCGACCTCGTAAAAACCGGTAGTTTTATAATTATATTTCAGTTGTTTGCAAATGAAGGTGAATTAATAAAGTTTAATATTTTTTTAGGGAGAGAACTCATCATTCTATGAATATTATGCAAACTTTTTCTACTCAATCCCCTACCAAAATCAAATATTTTCTCAATCGACTTATGGGTCAGATTGAGGAAGGAAGAGGAAATTTAGTTAAGAATAAGTCATTGAACCTCAAAGACACCATGTTCCGAGTTAGTTAAGCCACAAAATCATGGAGAGGATATACAGTTAAGGAGTATGCAAGTGAAGATTGCAAGGGAAACGAAAGGGATCAACTCTTGCAATTACAATAAATTGGAAAACTATCTACAACAAATCAGGGATCTGCAAATCATATTCCATAAACAGTAATTTTATAATTATCTTTGAAATTAGTTGGCATAACGAATTTTGGTTACGGTTACGAAATGTAAAGGGGACTTTGGAGGCCCTAAGGATATTGAATATTTTCAATAAAGATTTTCATTTACAAAACAAAAGAGATTATTGGATTTCATCTCTTAAATATATGTGTTCCCTGTTTCCTATTTTTCATATGTTTTCATAAACTATTTTCTTCTAATAAATTTGTTGGTGTTATAAGTTATGCAAGTTGATACAACTTCCACACAGTTATTCACGTACATACTTTCCTCTATTTTACTGTGAGTAAAATAATACATGTACCTTAATGTTTTGTTTAAAATTTTTAAGTAATCTCATGACACGAGAAAATTCACTGTTATTTATTCCATTGAAAATGAAGTAATATTTATCTTTATTGGATACATTGTTTCTTGTTTCAATTTTGTTTATCTTAATTATTTTTGAATATTTTTGAATATTTAAATAACGTAATGAATGAGATCAAGCCTCTTTTGTTTTTGGTTATTAATTATTGAAACTCTAGATTAAAAACTAGGGCATGAAAGGTCTTATATTGAGTGATTTATGTGAGATGCCTTGACATTGTTCTTTGAGCCTAGAACAATCTTAGTAACACCATCTATTTGGCACCGTTACTGGGGAGTGGATTTGAAAGACTTATCTTCCCTGGGAGTATGACATTGAACATAAATGATTTCTCATGGTGAACAAAATCAGACATTTGCATGATATTTAATTATCCTTCACCTGACAACTCCATAGTTTGAACAACCCACTGAGTTTACCAATGACTTTTCTATTTTAAACTTGGCATTCAGAAGGAAGAATACTAGGTTGAACCTTGAGAAAAACAAGAGCACATCTATATATAATCTATAAAAGTTTCTACGATCCAAAAGTGCACAACAAAGATTTGCCTCTTCTTCTTAAGGTAAGATTTTTCAACCTAAAGGAACTCAATCAAAAGTTAATACTTCGTTAGCAAAGACTAATATTTCTAAATCTAAGTGGATAGTTTTTGAATCAAAATCTAGATCATGTGAATTTCAAATTAAATTCCTGAAATAATAGCTAGTTCTTTTGAATTAAAAGATAGTAATTCAGATTTAGGAACTAGTACTTCTAAGCTTGGAGATTCAGAATTGAAAGCTACTATTATTGATTCACTAGTTTATGCTTCTGATCTGAAAATTAAGAGTTCTGAATTTATTTTTGAAGATAAACCTGCTCTTGTAAAACTTGAAAGTACATAACTTGAAACAACCATTGATTTATTTGAAGTTAAAATCCAATTTTCATGAGCTTAGGGTTACCATTCCTTAATTTTTTGAAGATTAACCTTACTTAACTGCTCGATCAAGAGTCTCTCTTTATTCATTTTTTTCAATTGTTATATCTCCTATCTTTTCTCCTAGAAATGTTGAAGAGGAATCTACATTTAATTATACTGATCCTCTTTCTCCCTTCAATTCTTTTCTTCTTTCCCCATAACTCATTTACAGACCCTCATCTAGTACACTTTCTAATTCACCTGAACATATACCATCAGCTTCCCTTTTCTTTCCTTCAAGTACTTGAGCCTCAGGGGAACAAGTTTTTGAGACCTACTATAATCCTTTTTTTTTATCATCAAAAGCTTCTTCTAGACATAATGGCTAGGAACATAAATTAACCAAATCAACCTCCTCCACCTCCACCAAGGGTATTTAATAAGGATTCAACTAGATATGCTCCCCTCGTGCTTCCTGAAAATATTAATGATCTTCCTAACAATTACTTAATTTTTTTTTCTAAATTCAATAGTGAGAATGAGGTCACAAATGTAGAACATTTATCCTTTTTTGATGAATTTGTTGATAACTTTGGTCTTGAACATGATGATGTATATTTGAGAATCTTTATACAAACCTTTGAGGGGAAGGTGAGAACTTGGTTTAAAGGGCTCCTTTCAAATTCCTTAAATTCTTGGTATGTCCTAGAGACTGCTTTGCTTAGGCAGTGGGGTGAGAAGAAAGATAATCTTTATTACCTAACTAAATTTGGAGCTTTGAAATGAAGGAATAATGAATCAGTCTATGATTTCATTAAAATATTCAATAAGACTTATAGTAAAATTCCAACTAATGTTAAGCCTTTAGAACCAGCTGCAAAGGTTACCTTTGCAGGAGCTTTTGACTAAACTTTGCCTTAATTTTGAGGGAAGGAAGGTCTAGAAATTTATCTAATATGCAAGAGGATGTGATTAAAATTGATCTAACATGATTTTCTTTGGGAAATTTAAAGTTAAAGATAAAACAGGGACTAGAGAAACAAGAAAATTTAGAGAACAGGGAAGTTCATCTCGCACCCAAGATTGAAAGATCGGGGAAATGGCTAAATTGATAAAGGACTTATCTAATAAATTAGATAGAATGGAAGTTGATGGGGTTAAACTTGAACCTAATATTAGAAACCCTAATCAATTTAGAAGGAATTTTAATCCTCAGTTTCAACAAAGACCTCCTAGGAACAATGATCAACAAATTTAAGCTTCCTTGAAAGATGAAAACATGTTAGATGGGAATGAAGATCAGGAAAATGAGAATGCATAAGAAAAAATTAACTTAGACAGTGAGGATGAGGTTATTCCACATGTAACTCAAGAAGAGTATGAAAAATCAATTAGTTTTGGTCAATTCTTTAATGAAGAGAATATAAAAAATATCGATATACCTTATTCTAAGTATAGGTTATTTTTTGATGCAATTCAAGTCGAGTTTCATAATAAATATGACCTAATACCTAGGCCAAAGAATAATAAAGTTGTTGATACTAGTCAACCGAAGAAAAATTTGAAAAAAGACAAAAGTAAAGAAGTTACTACTTCAAAACAATAGTGTGATCAACCAACAACTAAGGTAGTAGAAAATAAACCAAAAGAACTAAAAAAATCAGTTAGTTCTTTTAATCAAGAGCATGATGAAACAAAATCAAAATTCCAATACCATTAGTAGAATTGGATAAGAGTCCATTTTATAAAAAGTAAATTTCAAGATCATAAATTTTTTAGATTCAAAGATTCATGCTAATACCATCAATCTTTAGGATGAGCATCCTATGGTAATGTTTGGACCTAGTATTGAATATAGTGGTGATTCAATAGCCCCATTTGTTATGATCCAATGCCTTAAAAATGATAAGAAATCAATAAATTACAGTCCACTTTGAGGGGGAAACCTCCTTTACAATATATCCACTTCATAATAGAATATGATTTTAGATAATATTCTCCTAATACTATCTCTCCTTGGTGTATATATTGGAGACAAATGGTACAATTATAATGAAAGGGTGTGATGAAGGGGTTCAGAGCCTACATATAATTATAATACAAGAAATGTAATAATTCAATAAGGAGCTTAATAAAAGGTTTTATACATAACATGAGGCTTTGTCTAGGGATTAACATGCCCCTACCATTCAAACAAGTGTTGTCCTCGACACTTGAATAACCACGAATGCTTATGCACGAAGGAATCATCTTCCCATGTCGCCTCCTCCGCTAGTAGGTTCTTCCATTTGACAAGGTACTTTTTAATTGCTTGACTTCTCAACTGCTTAATTCTTGTTTCAAGGACTATTTCTGTATCTAATATGATTTTCCCCTCCTCATTGATCTCTGGTAAAATAGTTTGGACTAGGATATTTTTTCTGATGACCTTCTTTAATCAAGAAACATGGAATACTGAAGATGGAGGAAACTCCAATTTATAAGCCATACTTCCAATCCTTTGCAAAACCTTATAGGGGCCATAATATTTGGGTGCTAATTTATTGTCCTTCTTTTGTTTCTTGAGGGATATTTGTTTGTATGGTTGTAGCCTTAGAAATACACAATCCCCCACTTCAAATTTTGTTTCACTACGATGTTGATCTTCTTTTTATTTCATCATATTTTGTGCCATAACCAAGTTGTCCTTCAATAGTTTTAGGACCTCTTGTTGGTTCCCTATGTGGTCCTCCACTGCTTGAACCTTTGTATTCCCTTTCAAGGGTGATGTGATGGATGGAGGATCATATCCATAAAGCGCCAAAAATGGGGACTTTTTTGATGAAGTATATAAGGATGTGTTGTACCACCATTCCGCCAAGGGAAACCACTTGACCCATTGTGTCTGTTTATCGGATGCAAAGCAATAAAGATATCCTTCTAGACATTTATTCACAATCTTAGTTTTCCCATAATATTGAGGATGGTAAGATGAGCTATGAGCCAATTGTGTACCCAAACAAGAAAAAAAATCAGTCCATAAATTTCTAGTGAAAATTGGGTCTCTGTCACTTACAATAATCTTGGGGACTCCATGTAGTTTTTGAACTATTTCCATGAATGTTGTTGCTACTGTACTTACTTTAAAAGGATGAGAAAGAGAGAAAAAATTAACATACTTTGTTAGTCGATCCACTACTACCATGATGACAGTCTTTCCTTCAGATTTGGGTAAACCTGTAATAAAATCCATTGAAACTTCTTTCCAACGTTGGATTGGTATAGATAATGGTTGTAGGAGACATGGAGTCTTGATTGTCTCTCCCTTATTATGTAGGCAGACCAAACATTTAGAAAAAAACTTTTGAACATCATTTTTAAGACCTTCCCAGAAAAAATCATTCTTGATCCTGTGGTATGTTTTCAAGAATCCTGAATGCCCCCTATAGGAGAAGTGTTGAATTCCAAAAGGATATTTTGTTTGAGTTGAGAATTCTTACATAATTATAGGTGATCTTGATACCATAGAAAATCATTCTTCCGTAAAAAAATATATACTGAACTGGGGTCTTCATGTATTTGTTGAATGATCTTTCATACCTCTTGATCTTGATTCCATTCTATCCTTTCTTCTTCCACCCAATTAGGTTGCAGTATAGAAATAACACATAGTGAATATTTTGTTTCTTCTTCTTTCCTGGAAAGGGCATCTCCCGCAACATTATGTTTTCCATTTTTGTAGATAATTTCAAAGTCATAACCCAACATCTTTGTAACCCGGTTTTTTTTCTCTTATGCAGATAATTGTTTCTCCAAGAAGTACTTCAAATTGTCATGATTTGTTTTTACCTTGAAGTGTCTTCCTATTAGGTAGGGGCTCCATTTCTGACCTGCATGTAGTATGGACAACATTTCTTTTTCATAAATAGGTCTGAATAAGTTTTTTCCTTTAAGTTGGTTTCTTTCAAAGGACAGGGGCATTCCTTTCTGCATTAAAATTGCACCAATTCCATGGCCTGAGGCATCACTCTCCATAATAATTTTTTTTGTAAAGTCAAGTGTGGCCAAGATGAGAGTTGTACACATATCCTCCTTACGTTTTTAAAAATATTTGGTTTCTTCTTTGGTCCAAGAAAATGATTCCTTCTTTAATAATTCCATTAGAGGTGTTGTTATTTGACCATAATTATTGACAAACTTGTGGTAATATCCTGTCAATCCTAAGAAGCCTCTAAGTTTCTTCAAGGTTTTTGGAATTGGTCATTCCCTCATAGATTTATTTTTTTAGGGTCAACTTTGATACCTTCATGAGATAAAATATGACCCAAATATTCCACTTCTTGAACCCAAAAGGCACACTTGGAAGGCTCTGCATAAAGTTGTTTATCTTCCAATAGCTGTAATACTCTGTCAAGTACATGTTGTACATTCTCTTCCCAAGATTTGTTTTAGATTAGTATGTCATCAAAAAATACTAACAAAACTTTTCTAAAGAAGGGATTGAAAATAGAATTCATCAAGATTTGAAATGTGGAAGGTGCATTAGTACGTCAAAATGACATAACCAAAAACTCATAATGACCTTCATGTGTTCTAAAATAAGTTTTAGGAATGTCTTCCTGCCTCATTCTGATTTGATGATATCCCGAACGAAGATCCAACTTAGTAAAGAATTTTTCTCCATGGAATTCATCTAATAATTCATCAATTATAGGGATATGAAACTTATCTTTGATGGTCAATTTGTTGAGTTGAATCTAGACACATACGCCATGAACCATCATTTTTTGTAACCAATAGCACTAGTGAAGAGAAAGAACTTTGTCTATGTTGAATGATGCCAGCCTCTAACATTTATTGGATCATGCACTCAATCTCACTCTTCTGTGCATACAGATACTTGTAAGGTCTTATGTTAGGTGGTACACTTCCTGGTTGCAAGTGAATAGCATGGTCATGATCTCAAGCAGGTGGAAGACCCTTAGGAATTTCACCAAATACCTTGGAATGATTGTTGATAATTATTTGGAGATCTGATGGAGCAGGGGCTATAGATGTTTGAACATCAAGTGAGTACAATTGGGAAATTACACCCTATTGTCCCTTTTTGAGTAATTTCACCATGCTATTAGAGCTTATTACTTTAGAGGGTTTCCCTTGGATACCTCTAAGATAAATTTCCTTTCCATTTGCAAAAAGTATCATGAAAATATTTTGAAAATCAAAGGCCATTATTCCCAGTGATTGCAACCATTGGACCCCTAATACAACATCAACACCCCCCGTTTGGATGGAAATCATGGGGCTATCCAGAAAATACTTCCCCATGCTGAGCTTAATACTATGACATTTCCATGAACAATTTATGGTTCCTCCGTTTGCAATAATTACTTGAAACTCTGGTGTGAGATATACAAAGCAATTGAGATAGTTTTCTAATGTGTAATTGATGAAATTATGGATGCTACCAGAATCAATAAATATTGTTACCTTTTTCTTTTTGATGTATCCTTGTATCTTGAGGGTTTGTGGAGTAACGATGCGGAACAATGCATGGAAATATATTGTTGGAGTAGTCTCTTCTAGATCTGGGTATTGTGACGGTTCCAATTATTGATCTTCTTCCTCTTCACAATGTATGTAGAATAGTTTCTTCTCATTGCATTTATGCCCCTTACTGTACTTGCTATCACAATTGAAACATAGTCCTTTTTCTCTTCTTTCATCCATTTGTTGAGGTGTCAACCTTGTTGTTTTAGGTACTCTATCTTCTTCCTCTTCACAGTCTATGTAGAATAATTTCTTCTCATCACATTTATGCCCTTTACTGTACTTGTTGTCACAATTGAAACATAGTCCTTTTGTTATTCTTTCATCCATTTGTTGGGGTGTCAACCTTGTTGGTTGAGGTATGGTTGTCTTATGACCCCGAAAATGATCTCTAATTCATACTTTTGTGTAGCCTTATTTTTGGCATGGATACGACGAGCATTTTGCATATATTCCATAATACTTGTAGGTTGTCTTAAGAAAAGCTCGTGTTTAATGTATTATTTTAATCCACCTATGTAAGCTTCCAATAAGTGTTCATCACTTATGTTATCCACCCTTGTGGCCAATACCTGAAATTTAGAATTATAATCTTCAAGATCACTTAAGTGCTTGATTCTTGTCAATTGACTAAAGTATTATTGTTCCCAAACTTTCCCATATTGTGCTTCTAAGTCTCTTGTAAATAAATCCCAAGTGTAGCGATATAAAGGGGGATGCCTTTTCACTATCCATTGATACAATTGATATGGTTTTATATCAAATTTCAAGGTTTCTATGTGAATCATTTTCTTGTCATCCATAATATTATGTAGTTCTAAATATTTATCTATTTGGTTCACCCAGGTAAAGACCTTTGTGCCATCAAACTTCTTTAACTCAATTTTGGGAAAGTTGAATTTAGGACCCCCACCATAACTAACTCCACCATTAGAGTTAACTCCACTTGAAAATTGCTTATTATCAGTAGGTTATTCAACATGAATACTACCTTTATTTTCATGGGTTCCTATCATTTTGATATCTCCTTTAGGGGGTCTCTTATCTAGAGTTTGATAGATCAAGGAAGACAAAGAATTGTGCAATTTTTGAATATTTTCATACATATTACTTGTCATGTCCTCCATCTTCCTATTCATATCATTATTATTCTCATTCATCTTGTTTTCTATTTCCTCCATTATTTTTTATCTATTTTTTATTATCTTCATTTCCATCTGGTGATAAATCTCACTGATTTCATCTTGAGTCATGGTTGTGATTTCTGGAGGTTTAATTGGTATTGTCATATTTTTTGGACCCTGTTGGAGCATAACCCTAACTTACATTAGTGTAACAACCCTCATTAAATAGTTGCATAGAGATTATTAAGTATAATTAATTAGATAAATAATTTTCCTAATATGGTTTTAGTTAAACAATGCTTAGTATTAATAATATTAATTAATTATTTATGACTGTTGATTGATTAATTAATCAATTAATTGATTACTTAACACATTCAATGATTTGGGTAAAGCATTAAGGGGATTAATAAATTTAATTTAATCATTATGAAACTTTACGTATGACAAGAAAGGATAAGATAATAAAGGAAAGGATAAGATAATAAAGGAAAGGGGATAAAGTAATAATGGGGAGGATAAGGTAATTAATGGAGGATAGGGAGTCAGTGAATGGGGGGAGATATGACGGGGAGGA
>ML778744.1:876315-893025 GCA_009831015.1 Picea engelmannii
TTGTAATTATACCTCCTAGTCTCCTATATATACCAAGGAGACATTTTCATTTGGAATCATCTTGTACTTGAACATTTATGTGGGGTAAAAGGAGGTTGCCCCCTCGAAGAGGATTATTATTTGAAATTATCTATTTTTCAAGGCATTGAGTACTTATTCTGAGGTTTTTCTATGCTATATTGATATTTTGTTCTTAACATATGGTATCAGAGGTCAAGGTCTTAGGGTTTCACTGCTACATCTGAGACACCTTGGAATTTCAGCTATAACGTTTTTTCTACAATGTTTCAGAAGGAACAACTTGGAGGATATTTATTAGATGGATAAAGGCATGTTGGGTTAAAACTTTAGCTCCTGAGGCCTTATACTTTAGGAGATACATCATGTGCACGATAGGGTTTTGGAATCATCTTGAACTGAGTCATTGCGGAATTTTCTCTATAAAAACATTTCTGTAATGTTTCAGACCCTGAAATCTAGAGGATATTCACATAAATTAGTAAGGTATATGTGGTAAAAATTTCATCTTTTGGGTCATCATACATTTGTAGATACACCCTGTGGAAGATAGGGTATCTGACTAGTCCTATTTACTAGTCTCAAGAAGTTGTTCCATGTAAAACAATCATAACTTCTTCCTAGAGTATCCAAATTGAGTGAGACCAGTTTCATTGGATAATGGACAGTTTGTAGTATTTCAGGTATGAATTTCATAATTGTATATCAATTATTTTGTGCGGGGCACGCTGTACAAGTGAGATATCCTGAAAAGGTAAAAAATCAGCAAGTTGTGGGGAAGTTACCGTAAATTCCACTTGGCACATCCAATTTTGATCAGACATGTGGCATTGCAGAGAATAAATATCATAGAACTACATAAAATAAAGTTTCATACCCAGAAGGGCTGAAACTTGGGATATACAATAGAATAAAGATTGTCTAGCAGAACCACCTCAAAATCAAGGTTTAAAAGTGATACTTGGCCAACATGCCACCCAAAAAGGGAACTTCTACACCAAATAAGCCTCCGAACAATCCTATTTGGACTCTTGATGAAGGTGAAGAAATGCATAGGGACACAAATGATTTACAAAATAATATAGTAGCAAAAGATGAACTACAAGAGATGGAAGCTAAGTTGGAGGCAAAGATGGATGGTTTAAAAGAGGAGATCATGGAAGTATTGAAAACTTTCATAATAGAGAAGACACCTGAAAGTGAAAATGCATCCCATGAAATTCATGATGAGGACACAAGGAAGGTGAATCAAGAATGCAGAAACTCCAACTTTGGGTTGAAGACCAGCCACGTTCCTAAGATCGATATGAGGAAGTTTGATGGCAAGGACCCAATCACATGGATACTTCAAATGGAGCAATTCTTTGATCTACATAATGTGCCACATACACAAAAGGTATGAATTTCTTCTTTATATTTAGAACCCAATCAATTTGTATGGTATCGATGGGTTTGTTCTCGCAAATGACTCATCACTTGGACAATTTTCATGGAAGAAATGATAGCACACTATGAGGATACAAGGAGAAATACCTTCTTTAGCCAATTGATAAATCTCAAGCAAAAGGGTTAAGTTACCGAGCACATTGAGAACTTCCAAAGATCGGTACTATGGCATACAAATTGGAGTTGCCTGCATCTTCACGAGTACACCCAATTTTCCATGTTTCATGCTTAAAGAAGGTTATAGGTGACAAGATCCCAGTTCAAACTATATTTCCAGAACTTGAAGAGGAAGGAAAGCTCATATTGAAGCCTGAAGCCATCACTAACACAAGAATTCGCTAGCTGAGGAATAGATCCATTTCACAGTATCTCATTAAATGGAGGAAACTACCGGCTAAAGATTCCACTTGGGAAGATGAGTCTTTTATACATAAGCATCCAGAGTTACTCGTGAAGTGTTGCAGACAACACTTGTCTCAAGGGGAGGGGCATGTTAAGCCCTAATATTGGCTCATTACCCATTAATTGGGGCATATTAAATTAGTAATGTTATTTTTTTTATGTCAGCTTTATTCCATTAGTTGTAATTATACCTCCTAGTCTACCATATATACCAAGGAGACATTTTCATTTGGAATCATATTGTAATTGAACATTTATGTGGGGTAAAAGGAGGTTGCCCCCTTGAAGAGGCTTATTATCTAAAATTATCTATTTTTCAAGGCGTTGAGTACTTATTCTAGGGTTTTTCTATGCTATATTGATATTTGGTTCTTAACACCCTATCATAAATGTTTTGGCGATACAGAGATAACTGCTTCACCCAGTATGCCACCATTGTTGGCAACCAACCATTCTGTCGATTTTTATCACAATTAAAATCACCACAAAGAGATTATACCTTTGTGTAGCTACCACCTCTTTAAATTTATAAACATTCATGTTTTTAGGTTTCGAGGCGATGATTGGGTTAAAATTATCTTATTGAGTTTTTCGTTTGGATATTTGTTTGTTTTGTTTTAAAATTCATGACTGTAAGCATGAATTTAAATAAAAAATTGGTTTGGTATCTGTAGTTATATTTATACCTAAGAAATTTTACTTTGAAGGCATCCATATGTTGCTAAGCTTCAAGTTTTATAAACTCATTGATTAATTCACTATCACAACTTTTATGTATTATGGGTATCATGACTTAATTGGTTCTATGGTTGATCGTTGGTTTTAATTTGTGAAATGTATGAATGCGTAAACATTGGATTAACATTTGATATGGGTTTCATGCTCTCAACAGTCATATCAACATTCATGTCATTTGGTACAGGTCTTATGTACCCACGAATTTACATCACCCTGTTGTCATGTGCATTAATGAAACCATTCATTATTCAAATTGGCATTTGATACTGGTGGAGGTTTTGATATTCATTATGGGTAGTGGTTCATAGTTCTACGTTCCCTCTAGTTTTTTGTTTTCCCAAACTCATTTTATCAAGCTATGATAGTCTCCAAACTTCATAGTTTTCGAGCCATTTTAGTTTGCATAGACCTCTCTCTGCTACGTGTTTATTGGAAGCCCAAGTCTCCCCTTTGTGATATATTTTGTGTCCTTTTCATGGTGGCCATGGCCCCTATGGTTCGAATCAAACCAAATGGTTGTCAATATCTTCTTACCCACGATGATGCCATCGATGATTTGAAGGCTCATGGTTGGGATATCTTCCTCAGTAAATTCAATGGTTACAACCTTGCGGTCGCATAGGTATTTGCACAGACATTTGATGGGTTTAGGGCCAAGGTCGGGGATGTGCAATTGGAGGTCACAAAAGACTCTGTTTCCCAAGTAACAGGACTCCCGCAGGCAGGTGAAAAGTGTTTTAAAAATGCCAAAATGGAGGATGTTCCATGGAACCTGTTCATGGTCTCTCGCAAGTCTACCTGCTACCCTAACGGTATTCCTATCAACCTCCTAAAAACTAGATGACATGACCTTATTTTCATTTTGAATCAATTTATAACATGCAAAGGCTAGTATGGTTTGTTATTTCTATACCATATCTGACTGCTCATGTTATTCATATGGTTTGAGTTGAACATTTCGTTCTACTTGTTAATGAGCCTATATAAATGTCAAAACGCTATAAACAACATAACATGAACTCTCTGTCGAATCCTTTTCATCATGGGCTCGTTAAAATCCTACTACTATCACACTTATCACAAACAGGGGACAATTGGGAGAGTTTCCTGAGATGAAATGGTTTTTCCCAGAACTACAATACAGTGAACCCACTTTTTGATGTAAACCCCAGTTTTGATAGTCCCGTGACCGAAAATCAGGGTTTTAATTCACTTGATGGCTATGAAATTAATGAATTTCTATCTATTGTTTTGAAAACCCCCTTGGTTAAGAAATCATGATGTATGTTCTCATCCAGGAAATCTTTGGAACAGGTAGTAAATGAATTAAAAGGAGAATTTTCCTCTGTGCTTGAAAATGAACCTAATAAGAATCATAATGATAAACCGACTGTAAGGAAACTTTGCAAGGGTAAGAAAAAGCAAAGCTCGAATTTGAATTTAATGAATAAGAGGTATGATTGATTGATATATAGAAGTTTAAGGAATCAAAAAAAGGATCATTTGAGCTCGATCTCTACGATCGAGGTCAATGATCATTGTTCAGATCAAGAGATAAATGATTTCGTTGCTCGGGAAGATCCGGACAACCAATGTATCGGGAACAAAACTACTAGTCAAGATGAACAGTATGACTTTGTCTCTAGATTAACTCCATGTCTCAAAGGAAAATAAGGCTTTTCTAGCATTAGCCGCGACTTGGAACAAGCCACAGGGAAACAGGAAAAACCCATTGTTGAATACATTCCACATCGGTCTGCTATAGCACCAGTGCATTGTGACACTTGCTTAGATTGGATAAAACACTATTACAGGGACATTCCATTGTTGTAGGCACAAGTAAAATGTTTGGCAGCTCACAATGCTTTACTTGAACAAGAAAGACAAGAGTTGAAATCATGTACAGAGTGAGAAAATAAAAGACCCAAGAGATCCGATAATATAATCATAAAAAATACAACCAAATTCAAAGCCATCATAAATTCGTAACTGTCCGATCCTTCATTTGCTAATTTATAATGGCACAAATTATTTTGTTTTGTTTTATTTTCATTTTTTTATGAAAAATCAAAATAGGAAGATTCAATTTTGATTTCCTTTGTTAATAATAAGACTAGCTACATAATCTATGATTTTGTAGCCAGTCTGTTTCTAAATATTAGTTAGCATTATTTTCTGAATATCAAATTTGTTTTACTATCTATAGGAAATTGATGATTATGATGTTGATTACATGGAGAAAAATTCTTGGATCATACATTCTATTAATAAGTAGTTTCTTTATTTTATGTTGAAAAAACTTTGTTATTATTTTTACAAACCAACTCATACAGGAGTGGTTTCTAGTTTCACTATTTTTGTAATACTATCTATTTTTGGGGGATTGCACTCTAACTTGCAAGATAAGAGTATGTGAATCCTAAGATAGTTTAAATATTGGTCACTCTTAGTAGTGAGGACATCTTTGGCTGGGATACATTATGGACATATGATTTTGAAAACTGATATGGAGAATTTTTTCATCATTTGTCTTTAGACCTATGTGATGCTTACCCCATTATGTTTTTTGCCTCCATCTTATGAAATGTTATTATGTTTGATGCATCTTTAGTCTGGTTATCATATGGTATTTCATATTATTAAGTACTTTAATTATGTCTGTAATTTTTTTTTCTTATTACATCTGTGATCAATCTGCCATTTAATTATTGTTGATTTATGTTAGATATTGAATGATGGATTACATGAATGATTTTTATTGAGTTTCCTCTATTTATAAGTGTTCATTATTATAAGATCACCAGATCTATATATTTATCATTATGTTGTTATATTCTCACTCTGATACATCTTTGAGTTTGTTCTGGGAGTATTATCTCTATTGTGTTATAGGTTTCCCTCATATGCAGGACAGTTAGGAGTTTAATTGCACAGGGAGATAAATTCAATTTAGTCGATTAGTTATAGGTTAGTTTACTTGTTATTTAGTTAAGTTATTTATTAATGAAATAAGCACATCCTGAATTATCTTTGACTATTTGTCTATTCTTATTTCAATTATATTTGTTTAGCATTCATTAGTTTTAGACTTTTAAATATTCAATGGAAAACAAAAAAATGTATGTGCTTTCTTTATCTCTTTTATAAACACTTTCAAAAACATCCATTTCGCAAGATATCCAATAAATCTTGTAAATTGTACATATATTGTTTATAATCATATGCACATATTCATGTTTCTATTTTGACACTTGTAAATTATTAAAATTATATTATTAGTATCATAGCTTTATAGATTAGTTTATTTTCTTTTATTATTTTTAGGACTTTAGTTGTCCTACGGAGCCATTAAACCTGTCTAGTCATTTCATTCCAAACAGATTGGTTTATTTAGACAACCCTGGTCTGGATTTGACCTTCTAGTTGACGATGTGTCAATTTTGCCTACCAACAGGACTGTTCAAACCTACGTCTGAGTTTGTATTGTTGGCTGTGTTCTTGGAATATCTGGTACTTTCCACTCCTCAGGCCACTCCTCAACCTCCATGTGGAGGCCTGCATCGTCATGTGGTACTTCAGCTACAACCACTCCTTGGTTGGATCCCTCTTTTCCTGTAGCCACATCCTATGGCGTGATGCCTGGGAATTCATTATCTGTCCAAACTCCTGAACAGTTTATGGGGAGATCCTCCATGTATCTTCCAATCTATTATGGATATCCATTAAGTACAATGTGAAAATGTTGATGTTTATTTCTGTTTCCTTGAGATCTGTTGTACTTCGAAGGGACATGTAGCGTGTTGTGCCACACTTTCCTGTCCTTGGAAGGAATAGATTGTATGTGTGTTCTTTCCATCCCACCAATGCAATGAGGATGAGTAACAACGAGTAGTGGAACTCAGAGCCCCAATATTGTGTGTCCTTGCAATATTCTAGAAAGGAATTTAGTAAATAAGGGTCCCAACTCATTAAGATCCCCTTTGCGCACTATGCTACAGATGAAACTACCCATGTGGGTACCTCCTCCTTTTTTCACTTGCACATTAGTTTGCAACCTAACAATCATGTTGCAAATCTGGTCGCAGGATCGTTGATGTAACTCATTCTAATTCCCCTATTACCCCTCTTTGCACCATAATTCACCTTTATTTCATCCGAGATGGATTTTTATTTCATTGTTTCCTCTAAATACTACTTTGGCTTCTCCCCATCTATGGGTAGTCCCATGATTGATGCAATTAGTCTGACATTGATAGGAACTAACCTATCCATCGAAATAATTCCTCCATGCACCCTTGCTAGGAGTTTATTGACACATCCATTGATGTGTTTACCATGCCCAAAGTGCGGTAGGTCCAACAAATTCATGATTACCGTATTGTATAACCCCAGGATCCACTACGAAGGGTCCAACAATGGTGCGCCTGATGGACTTCAAATGATAGAATTCAAACTCCTCAGTCCTAGTCTTGATAGTAATATTGATAAAGTGGGTGCCTTGGTCACTCATCAAAATCCTTGGATAGACAAATCTAGTGATCACTTGCTCAAACAGAAAGTGTGCTACTGCCTCTCTGCTGCAATATTTTACTGGTTTTGCTTCTGCCCATATTTTAAAGTATTATGTTGTAGTAATGATATACCTTTCTCCTGACCTCTTTGTTGGTGGGCTAATTGGTCCTACAAAGTCTATTTCCCATTTGGAAAATACTTTCAAAGTCATTTGTGGTATTACAGTCATCTCAACCCTTCTGTTAGGTTTACCAACCCTCTGATAGAGATCACATTTCTGGCAGTATTCCTTAGCATCTTTGTTAATTGTTTGCCACCATAGTCTTGTGTGCAAAACCTTCTACGCAGTATATTTTCCTGTGTAATTTCCTTCAACTATTCCCTCATGCTCTTCTGCCAAAATTCTAAGCCTTTCGTGTTCTAGTACAAATCTTCTCAAAATGTTGTTTGCACCCATTTTGTATAAGTGTCCTGCAATCATTTGATAGTCTGTAGCTCTGACTACCAGTTTTTTCTTCTGTGCAGTTTTAAACTCTTGTGGTGCAACCCATATACTCAAGTATTCAACAATATCAAAAAATTATTCATTATCTATTTGTACTGAAAACAACTGTTCATCAGAGAAGTTGTCTTCCAAGTTGGTATATTCCTCTGCATTAGTGACCCTTGACAGGTGATCGGGTCCTTCATTTATCTTCCCTGGCTTGACTATCACTTCAAAATTCTTGAAATAAAAACATCCATCTACAGATCCTCCCCCCCAACACTGGATTGTTGACTAACTATTTGAGGGTTGAATGATATGTGAACATCTTAAAGTGTTTTCCCAGTAAGTAATGTATGAACTTATGAAGTGCATAGACCATATCTATTCCTTCTCTTTTTGAAGTATTGTAGTTCTACTCTGATTCTGATAGTAAGGAGAATATTTGCACTGATTTTGGTGGTGGTAATTTGACAATGACTGCAATCTTGGTCGGATCTCCTGCTCCTGGCTGCACTAGAATTGCTCTGAGTGCTATATTTGATGCATCTACATGCACATGAAAAGTTTTTTCCCAATCTGGGAATACTAGTATAGGTGTTGTGAACATATTTTATTTTAGGGTGTCCAACCCTTGCTGACAGTCCTCATTCCACTGAAATTGGATATCCTTCTTTAGCAGTTTTTACATTGGCACATTAATCTTCTTATAACCTTTTATAAAAATTTTGTAGTAACCTGTGTGTCTCAATGTTTCTCTCAACTGGCACAATGATTTTGGTGGTGGTAAGTTGGCAATGTCTGCAATCTTGGTCGGATCAACTAGCAATCCTTGTTTACATACTATATGGCCCAATAATATTCCAAATGGTGTCCCAAAGATGCACTTCTTAATATTCAATGATATATGACACTAACTGTATATTTCCAAGATCAGCCTTAACACTTCCACATGGTCTTTTAACGGACTATATACGGTCCAATAATCTAGATACACTTCTAAAAATTGATGTATGAACTCCTTAAAAGAAACTATGTCTACCCTTGAGAATATAACTGGTGCATTCTTCATCCCAAAAGGCATGACTTTGTACTGGTACGATCCCCATTCTGTAGCAAAGGTAGTCTCGTACCTGTCTTTTGGAGATATTTTGATTTGGTGGTATCCTGAGAATCCATCTCTGAATGAATATGCTTCCTACCCTCCCACATTCTCTACGACTTCATCAGTAAAAGGGGTAGGAAAAGGGTCATGTAGGAAAGCATAATTCAAATTTATTAGGTCTACATATATCCTTATGCCTCCTTGCTTCTTCTTTTGGAATACCATAGGGATTATCCATTTAGATTCCCCCACTAGTTCGATGATGCCAAATTCCAACATTCTATAGATTTCTACTTTCAATTTCTGATTATATATTGGATTTAGTCTATAAGGTTTCTATCTGAAAGATCTAGCCTCTGGTTTGAGAGGTATATTCATCTCTCCTAGCTCTCCTGCTATGCCTTTCATATTGTATTCATTCATTAACTCTATTATTATTTTTACTATTTGCTCATCCCAGTAGTCCCCAATGCTGGCCATTTTGGGATTCTCAGTTGTCCCAATGTTGACTTTCTTCACCTTGATTGGTGAAACAAATACTTCTGATTCTAGAGATGGAACTTCGACCTCTCTTTCACCTTCAACTTTTGTAATATGAATGTTGTGCAAATCATTTTCATCTTGTGCTTCTTCCTGCACATGGTAGCATGACAATAGTTCTTTCACTGTCTGTTTGTTCTATTGTTGATACTATGTCATGAGTTCAACCTTTGGTTCATCACTAAATATCACCCCCCTTATATGTTTGAGTGCTAAATCCATGTTGGGGTTCTCATGTTCAAATGAGAAAATGAATATAAAAATTAAGGTAATGCAATCCATTCTGTAGTGCCTCTGTGCATTTCTTGGTCTACATACCAATTTGTTGGAATTCCTTCGAATGTGTGGATGAAGTGATGAGGCCATTCCTATGGTGGTGTCATCCTCCGTAATGTCCTGCACTTCTCCAAGTGTTCTACTGGTGTCCCCTGTCCGTCGTATTTATGAATTTCATTGCTTCCCTACTCTACGCCAAATATAATGTGCGATAGTTTCTTACATTGGTACCATTCCTTAACTGTTTCTTTGTGCGCACCCCACCATCTTGCAGGTGTTTCCTTGAGCGCTATGTCTATGGCTAAGAGCCTATGATTTTCCAGTAATTCCTCTAAATCATTTATTGCGTGATGTTGGCCCTTGGTTATGTAAGCAAGAAAATATTAAGGAAGAAAGGCAAAGTACGAACTGCGCAGAATGAACAAAGACCAAGGAGGGGTTGAAGTGGAAGAAAAGAAGGAGCGAAGTAAAGGAAAAGATAGTCATTGGAAGAGAAGATCAAGGAATCTAAAGCATCAAAGAAGACAAATTGTGGACAACTCAGCAAGAGGAAGAAGAAGGAGGAACAGGCTAGCAAAGCCCTGAAAATAAGGGTCAAGTGGACCTAGGGTTTTTGACCTAGGGTTTTGACACCTAGACTTCATTCTAAGGTTGTATGAGAGTCATGTAATGTATAAATAAAAGCCTATAATACTTGGGAGGGGGTTCATTCGTATTATTATTTTTGTGGCTCAATTTTTGTTGTTAGTCATTATTGTTGCTATTACTATTGTTGAAAGCAATATTGAGTCTGTATTCTAGATATTTATCTAGGTGTGAAGATCAACCCTGCAACTAGGTGTGAAGGGAGGAAAGAGAAAGAGAGAAAGAGAGAATATCTGTAGCTAAGTGCATAGATAGAAATGTATGTTTTCATCTAATATATCAAGAAATGCAGTTTTGTGGATGTATCCTTAGGGAGAGGGTGAACCATGTATATCTTATTATCTTTGTGGTTGATGTTGTGTTATTTATTATTTGATATATTGTTACTACATTGTTGTGTTAGATCAAATATATAACTTGCGAAGTAAGATTAAGAGTGGTAGATAATATCTAGATTGGTTTTCGTTGTGTTTTGGAATCACTTTGCATTTCCTCTAGTTGTAGACACCTATGTCCTGCAACCCCCTATTGCTACTTCGGGTGAGACTGCATATGCTTCACAGGTGTTGCCGAAAGGGCCAATAGTTAGGGTTTTTTGGTGCACTGTAAGATTTGAACCCTTGGTCTACCCCTATGCCAACAAATTTTTTATGTTGTCAGGACCGAGATCTTCTTGAGGGAATGTCAAGGTGGTTTCCATAAAAGACAAAGATTTAGAAGTGGATAGAATAACAAGAAATGGACTTCACCGAAGCTCAGAAAAATAACCCTAGCATTAGTACAGAAGACTGGTTGGGAAGGTACATCTTTACCGACATACACAAGATTTTCTTTGGAGGAGTTCATAAGGAGTTATACGAGTGGTTAGCCAGATTAGCAGATACTGAGTTTGAGATCATATCTAGACCACCTATGGTTTGGACAGTAGCATTGATCATGAAATTCAAGAGAGTCGATAACGTTGTGTCCAGAGAAGTGGATCTCTTTTTGACAACACTATTGGAGGATACATCATTGATTTTTCTATTGACAGAGTAGAATCATATAGTCAAGAAGAGAGGTATTTCTTTAATGGACCTAGAGGGAAGTTTCTACACTTATTGAAACTAAATATTAAAATGCTATTTCATGAGAAGAATATCCTAAAGATACAGTGAAGCTAATGTTCAAGAATTCAGATAGCGACAATGACATAGAGGCTAGACTCACGCGCAGTGGGAGACCTTTCAGAGAGGTTCCTCTTGCAAACATATTTAAGAAATATGAAGATGAGGGATTCTACAGTGGATAAGAATTAGATCTAACAGAAGAAGAGTATTCAGAGTCCACAAAAACAGAGGAAGTAGGATTTGAAGAACTTCTCCGAGGAGAGCCAGAAACTTCAAGAAATGCGCCTACTGTTGAAGTAAGTATTATAACTCCTCCTATTGTTTTATCAGCATTAAGTAACCAAAGTAACTAGAGTATTCATAGAAATCAAAGTACCATTACAACCAGCTTAGTACATACTCAGTCGAGAAACCAAGGAAGATCTATGGCATATGAAATGAGGTTACCCATTTTTAGAGGAGACGAATTCAAGGATCCTGATCAACACTAGTTCCTATGAGAAGTTGTATGGGGCATTAAGAAAGTCACCGACGAAGCTCTTAAGAGATCTCAGTTCAGTACTACCTTGAGGGATCGCTCACTGAGATGGTATATGAAGTTTTCTTCAGGACCCGGACAACCTAAATTGTTGAATGACATTAAGACTGCTTTGAGTGCAGAGTTCAAGAAGCCTAATTCAGAGTCACAGTGTATTACAGAGTTGAAGGAGATCAAGCAGACAGTAACTGAACCTATTTGGGAATTTTATCAGAGGTTTAAGACCCTAACAGGTCATTTACGTTTTCAGATATGAGATGAACAGAATAAAGAATGGTTCATTTCTACCCTCCTACCACATATCAGAGTTCCTCTGATGGAACAAAAGTTCACTTCGTAGGCTGAAGCACTGGATATCACGATGAAATTAGAAGAAACCCCTGTAGGAGAATCTAGTCCAAGTATGAACTAGATTTAAATCAATTAACTAGCTTATCTTTACAGGTGGAAGAAATGAAGAAAGATAAAGGAAAAGAGAAAAGAGAAGATATATGGTGTATCATATGTAAATCAGAAGGCCATGAGAAAGAGCACTTTCCCCTATTTCATGAATACTTGGCCTCTGGAGCACCTAATACTTTGAAGCAGGCTATTGTACCCTGGTTTGAGGTATGTAGAACTAGACATCACCCTGGTGAATGTTATTATATGAAAAATTATGTCCATACACCTACCAATATTTACTGCACATTCTGTAAATATGTGGGGCATGATAAGAAGGATTATAGGGCTTACGATCTCATGCATGAAAGATAAAGGAATACCTATAAAATTCAAGGAGAAGTACAACAAGAAGTAAATAATGTGCAGTTCAACTCCCTAGGAAGGGGAAACTTCAACCCTCATGGTGGATTCCGAGGAAGAGGACGAGGGGGAGGTATGGGCTAAGGGAGAGGTCAGATAATTTTCTATAATTGTGCATAGGCTGGAAATTTGGCAAGGGATTTTCATAACCCTTGTACTACTTGCAACTACTATAATTCATCTAATCATGTCATCGAAGAATGTCCATTGTTGTTAGCTAAAATCCAGGAGAGATGAGGAGGAAACCAACAAGTCTAGTTGATATCAGCAGAACCTCGCAGTGAGTACCCCAAAGTCATTGTTATTACTAGAGGAGGTGCTGTTACAGGAGAAGATAGGGTGACTCCAGGAAAGACTACAAAAGGATCAAGGATCAAAAGAGATGTAGATAAGGCACAATTGTTTGATCCACGAAGAGAGAGGCATACTTTTGAGGAAGTAATGAAATAATTTGTAGGAGAACAAGCTTCTTCATCTAAAGTACAACCATAAGTAAGGGAATGAGAAATGCCACCAGAATTTGATCAGTTTGTCTTAGCTAAAAAAGGAAAAGAGGTAAGCAAGATTATGGACTTCTTATACACGTGTATCAATTTGATTAAAGATGAAAAATATGTGCAAGAATTACAACACCTAGTAAGACAACATGAAATTGGAAGAATAGACCCTATGCTAAGTAGAGATGTGAACCAAGTATCAAGGAAAAGAAGGAAAAACAAGGAATTACACCTTAGCGCTCAGATTGGAGACTGCGACATGGAATATGTGGTCCTTGACTTGGGATCATAAGTAAATGTTATGACAAAGAAGACTTGGGCACTACTAGGAAAACCTAGATTGATTTACTCCCCTATCAGGCTTAGAATGGCTAATCAACAAGAGGTGAGCCCCTTTGAAAGACTAGAGAATTTCCCTGTAGACATTGATGGGGTAAGGACGTTTGTAGACTTTGAAGTGATTGATATTGTTGATGACAGTTGTCCTTATCGTGCGTTGTTAGGAATTGATTGAGATTTCAACAATTCGACTATTGTTGACCTAAATAAGAGAAGAATGGCATTCAAAGGTAATGGCCTTAAGTTCTTTCCACCTCTGGACTCAGATGAAGGTCGCAGATACATAGAACCCATCAGGGAATAAGACCACGCATATGAGCTAGAGAACATCTACAAACTGACAGCAAGACAACAATATTACATTAATCCTACAATAGATGGAAATCTCAGCTGGCGAAGTGAAAGTGCACGTTCATCAGATTCAGAGGAAGCATTGGAAAACTGGCAAAACAGAATGTATGAAGTCTCTATCCGAAGGTGTGCCAGATTAACCAGAGAAGTTCACTGGATTGTCACAGAAGTAAGTAATCTTCCAACATTTGATGGCTTGAATCATTTAGGGACATTTCTAGTTGAATTTGAAAAAATTGTACAAATACAATAGAAGATGTTGGCACTGGATGAAGCCTTGAAAGATACACCATCTAGATGGTGGGGAACACACAAGAAGAACATCGTAGAATGAGTAAAATGTCGCACCTTACTGACAACGTGATTTTCAGACCAAGCTGAAGGATGCGAAGTTCGTTACACAGGTCAGACTTGTCTAAGGACCATATGCAAATTTGTGAGGAGACCTGGAGAAACATTCCTAAAGAATAGTGGCTACATAAGTTCATAAACACATTGGACACTACACCTAACAACTGATATCTTCAAGAAGAATTGCACTTCATCACTATAAATTGGTACGGTATGACTCAAAACTTTATAGCTACCTTATTATTTGAAATTCAGTACTCTACAGTAGACCATGATTTAAAAATTATAATACATAAGGTATTTGAGGAGGCACATAATCCCCCTCTTGACCAGGAAAAAGATGAATGGACTGTGCCTCTTCAGCAGTTACAGGAGTGCTACAATATTAATGTTGATGAGGATGATGACCTGAGGGATGTAAACATTTTAGAAACTGAAGGACAAAGAGACATAGAAGGGCTAGGGATTGAATTACCCTTTGTTGGACATCCCATTAAAATTAATAAGGTTAATATTGTAACTGAGAAAACACCTAAGTTAGCAAATGTGGGAGACTATTGGGATGAGGCTACTATAAGGAAGATCACATAGTTATTGCATGAATATAAGGATTTATTTCCAACCAAGTTCACAGAAATGAAGGGAATTAAAGGTCCCATGGGAGAAATGAAGATCCCCTTGAGACCAAATGCAAGACCCATCAAGTAGAGACCCTACAGACTGAATCCCAAATATAAGCAGAAAGTTAAGATTGAACTGGATAGAATGATGGAAGAAAGAATCATAGAACCAGTTGAAGAATCTGAATGGATCATCCCTATGATGGTCCAGGATAATAATTTAGGAGAAATTAGAATTTGGGTAGATCTAAGGAAGCTGAACGATGCATGTCTACACGATCCATTCCCTACACCTTTTACTGATGAGGTTCTAGATAATGTAGGAGGACATGAGGTCTACTCATTCACAGATGGATTTTCAGGTTATCACCAAATTAGAATTCCTAAGGAAGATCGACATAAGACCACATTTGCAACAGAATGGGGTTCCTTCTAGTACATTGTAATGCATTTTGTCTTTAAGAATGCACCAGTCATCTTTTCTAGGGTGGTGTTCGAAGCATTTAAGGACTTTTTAAACAAGTTCTTGGAAGCATACTTTGATGATTGGATTGTTTTTAGCCTAATGAAAGATCATATTGAATGCTTGAGATTAATGTTAGATAAGTGAAGACAATGTTAGATTGCCCTGAATCTGAAAAAGTGCATCTTCTTTTCACCCTTTGGAGTGTTGCTAGGGAATATTATGTGTAAACATGGATTGTTGGTAGATCCTTCCAAGATTTCTATCATTGTCGATATACCCTCCCCTACTTTGGTTAGACAACTGCGCACTACACTGGGACACACTTGATACTATAGGAATTTTATTAAGGGTTATGCACAGATAACAACACCTATGGAGAAGCAATTAAATAATGATAGTAAGTAACAATGGACAAAAGAATGCTAGCAGAGCTTCGACACACTGAAGCATAAAATGATTACTACGCCAATATTGTTTTTTCCAGATTGGGGTAAGGATTTCAATGTTCATGTCGATGGTTCGTCCATTGCATTAGGAGATGTTTTAGCATAGCCAGGTGCAAGAGACATTGACCACCCCATAGCTTTTGCAAGAAAGAAGATTTCTACAACTGAAAGGAACTATACTATGACTGAAAGAGAAGGCTTGGATATGGTATATGCACTGCAAAAGTTTCGACACTATCTATTGGGAGGACATTTTAATATGTTCACCGATCATTTTGCATTGAAATACTTAGTCAACAAGCCAGTGTTAGGGGGAAGAATATGCATATGGATACTACTATTCCAGGAGTATGACTTTGAGATTGTCGTCAAGCCAGGAAGAGTGAATAAAGGACTTGACCACTTAACCAGGTTAGAACATGGAGAGGAACCTACCAATCTAGAGGATACACTACCAGATCCAAAGTTGTTGGCCATCAAAAAATTCGATGATCACTTCACCGAGATAGTTCATTTCCTACCCACAGGAATGGAACCTAGCGAGTACACAATCATTCAAAAAAAACAATTGGTAGTCTGCACTGCTAACTTTCAACTTATAGCTGGAGAATTATATAAGATGTGACTAGATGAGATCTTGAGGAGATGTGTTATGGAGGCACAAAGACCATTGATTCTTACAGAAGAACATGAATGCATCACAGGACAACACTACACAGGGAAATAAATAGCGCAAAAGATTCTAAGAGTTGGCCTCTGGTGGCCTACTTTACATAAGGAAGCTAAGGAATACTACAGAGCCTGTTATGTGTGTCAAAGAGTAGGGAAGCCTTCTAGAAGGGATGAGTGTTGGATTACTGAGAGGGGGGGTGAATCAGTAATAGCATAATTATAATCCTTTTTCTTCAAATGTTATATCAATGTAGAATTGGTATCCAATAATGAGTAGTAATAAATAAATAATCACACACATACATAGTACACCAGTGTTTTACGTGGAAACCCAAATCGGGAGAAAACCAC
>ML778744.1:908437-928412 GCA_009831015.1 Picea engelmannii
AACCAACCTTAATCAACAATAAGATGCCTTTAGAACCATAATTAAAATTACAAGTATTTGAGAAATGGGATATTGACCTTGTGGGAATTATTAACCCACCACGAAAGCACACAGGAGATAGATACATCATCACTGCTACAAAATATTTGACCAGATGGGCAGAAGTAGGAGAAGTTAAGGACTGTAGTGCAACTACAACTGTGTAGTTCATCTTTGAGGATATTATAACTAGATTTTGATGCATGAAGATCCTCATGGGTGATCAAGGAACACACTTCATCAAAAAAACTATTGAAGCCTTGAGTCAGGAGTTTGAAGTTCACCATAAGAAGAGAACACCATACCACCCACATGCGAATGGTACAATTGAATATTTCAATAAGATCTTGGAGACAACACTGATTACAATTTTCAGTGTTAATAGAGATGATTGGGATTTAAGAATTCTAGTAGTGTTATGGGCTTACAGAACCACTTGAAAAAAGTTAACAATGCAAACCCCATTCAAGTTAGTTTATGGATTGGAAGCATTGGTACCTATGGAATATTTGGTTCCTGGTTTACGAATTGCAAAATTTACAGGCATGGATGACACAGGAACTGCCCAAGATAGGCTTGCGCAATTGTTGTAACTAGAGGAAGACAGGTTCATTGCAGGATTTCATCAGCAGATACAAAAAGACCGAGAGAAGGCTTACCATGATAGACATATCAAGAAGAAAACATTTAAACAAGGAGATTTGGTATTGTTATATGACAACAAGTTCATGAAGCATCCAGGGAAGTTCGGGACACATTGGCTAGGGGCATTTGAGGTTTCCTATGTTACAGAAGGAGGAGATTCACAGTTGAAGACCCTAAATGGAGAATGGAAAGAAGGCTTGGTAAATGGGAGCTGGTTGAAGATGTATTGTGACAACCAGTTGCCTCACAACTCTCATTTAAATCGAAGGAAGAAGGTTCTAAGTACCAGGTGCAATTGAAATTGTTTACCAGACACAAAAAAAATAGTCTGCATAAGATAGGGAGGGACAGAGAAGAAATCACAGGATACTCCACATAGTCT
This sequence comes from Picea engelmannii, assembly GCA_009831015.1. Taxonomy (NCBI): domain Eukaryota; kingdom Viridiplantae; phylum Streptophyta; class Pinopsida; order Pinales; family Pinaceae; genus Picea; species Picea engelmannii. The sequence goes on from ML778744.1 coordinate 909,504, forward strand.
GCAGTCAAATTGATACACAAGGTTCAATCTTGCAGTGACTCGGGACGAGTCTCATGTGAGTGTTGGGGGCCTGTTGGACCTTGGTTATGTAAGGAAGAAAGGTGAAGTATGAACTGCACGGAAGGCATAGAGACCGAGGAGAGGTCGAAGTGGCAGAAAAGAAGGAGTGAAATAAAGGAAAAGCTAGCCATTGGAAGAGAAGATCAAGGAAGATAAAGCATCAAAGAAGACAAACTATGGAAAACTCAGCAAGTGGAAGAAGACACCAACAGATGGTTTGGAGAACCTCATGCAAAATAAGGAGGAACAGGCTAGAGAATCTCTGAAAATACAGGTCAAGTGGACCTAGGGTTTTGGACCTAGGGTTTTGACACCTAGACTTCGGTCTAAGGTTGTCTGAGAGTCATGTAATGTATAAATAAAGGTCTAGAAGACATGGGAGGGGGTTCGTTCATATTATTATTGTTGTGGCTCGATTTTTGTTGTTATTCATTATTCTTTCTATTACTGTTGTTGAGAGAAATATCGAGTCTGCATTATGGATCTCCAACTGGGTGTGTATATCAACCTTGCAGCTGGGTGCACAGGGAGGAAAGAAAAAGAGAGAAAGAGAGAAGATATGCAGCTAAGTGCACAAATAGAGCTGTATGTTTTCATCTAATATATCAAGAAAAATAGTTATGTGGACGTATCCCTAGGGAGAGGGTGAACCACGTCTATCTTATTGTATTTGTGGTTGATGTTGTGTTGTTTGTTATTTGATATAATGTTACTGCATTGTTGTGTTAGATCAGAGATATAACTTGTGAAGTAAGATTAAGAATGGTAGAGAATATCTATATTGTTTTGCATTGTGATTTGGAATCACTTTGCATTTCCTCTAGTTGTAGACACTTGTGTCCTGCAACCCCCTATTGCTACTTCGAGTGAGACTGCATCTGCTTCACAGGTGTTCTAAAAGGGCCAGTAGTTAGGGTTTGTTGGTGTATTGTAAGAGTTGAACCCTGGGTCTGCCTCTGTGCCAACACATGAAAACTAGGAGGTTCTCTAATTTTTGTACCCACCCATCTTACTGCGCGATCTATTCTTGCACACTTTCTTGTGGAAGAATCATGTAATATCTATTGCCAATTCTCCAAAACTATATCTGAGTTGGAAGCACATGATATGATGCTTCTCCAGCTAAGTACCCCATCTATAGTTGGGTTTTTATAATTGTCTTCGTGCACAATGGTTCTATATAACTGGTTGATTTCCTCCAGATCTATGCAAGTGGGATCTACAAACCTTTCTCCTTTTGATGGATCTAGTGGTGCAATGACTCCATATTCTCTTGATTTGTATGTCATATTCCTTGTCTTCAAGTTGATTATGGATTTGTTATCAAATTCCCAATCCATTCCAGGCAATGTTGGATAAGGTGTTGTACCATATACTATTTCTATTGCCTCAAAATCTACCTTAGTGTGCACTCCATCCAAATCTACTATCACACCTTTAAGCCTTCCAATTGTAAAAACTCTATGTTGGTTTGCTAGCTTTAATTAGATAGGTGAGTAGCCGAATGTGGGCTCTCCCATGCATTTCCATGTCTTATTGTTTAACACATTTACCTCCAAGCCTAAATCCAGTATGATATCCACCATATTGAAATCTCCAATGTTAGAATTCAGTCTAAATTACCTACTTGTCCTCCTTCTCGTATGGAGGTGATTGACCATTTCCTGCTCTAACTTCCCCTCTACCTCTATGTTACATATTTCTAACATATTTTGCAAAAATTTAACACATGGTGGATCATTTAGTAGTTTAACAGAGGATTGCATAAAAGTCTTTATATTACTTACTTTCACTATCAGTGGTGCTTCACTGGTGTGATCCATTGATAAAGGCATATCATACATTGGTACGTTCTGAGTATGTCGTGCAGTTGATGTAGATGCAATATATTTCTTGAGAAGCTCATGTCTTTCTTCCTTGACTATTTATTTTTCTTTCCCCACATCAAATTATTTTTCTGGTTCATTGTTCTTCTTCACACATTGGTGTTGCGTTGGATACGGTCTTGCTGCATCAACTCGAGTTTTAGCTCCTCCACCCATGACTATGTTGATGTTCCTCCAATCGTCTCAGGATTTTGCAGAAATCCATTGTACATTTTTATTTTTCTGACTCTCTTTTCTTGAATCTTTCTCAATAATGTTGGGAAGTCCTTTGTATCATGTTCTATTGCATGACAGTACATGCGTGTCATAAGTGGAAGTGGGAACTTCGTTGCATAATTTCCTGGATGTTGGTAGTTATGCCACACTAATGGACCTCTACCTCTTCCAAATCCTCCTCTACGTCTTCCTCCACCTCTGTATCCACCTTGATCTCCTCAGGGTGTATTGTATTGAGGTACCTGATTGTACTGTGCAGGGTTATACTGTGGATTCACGTTGTTATACTGAGGTTGTGCAATGTTGTACAAAGGTTGTGCAGTGTTGTACTACTGTTGAGAATTATTATATGGAGGTGGTAACTGGTTAAACTAATGTGCAACTTTCCCTATCATCATTTCTTCTTGCACCTTATATGTGTTTGACGTTCTCTCCTACATCAAGTCCATTCTCCTCCAATCTTTTTCATCATGACCCACCGATTTACAAAAGTTTCAATATGAACTTTTGGGTATTGTCTGATACTTATGCATCATGGGACAATGATATGGATCATGTCCATGTGTTTTATAGATCTCGCACCATGGTCCTCCTATTGGAAAATGGTTTGGTAGCCCTATTTACATGTACTGTATGAAAGTTGGGCACTCATTCTTTTGGTGTCCTTTTATCTTACATGTGGTACACCAAACAACTTCTCTCTTCTCTTTTCCCTTGTTCTGTTTTATCTGAAATGTGAGGTTCTTTAGATCCTCCTTCAACTCTTCTATTGTTGGATCTATCTTCTGATATTGGTTCTATTCCAGTTGTAAGGATGCTTGTAGAGAATCTTCCTGAGTTTGAAATTTTTTTTTCCCCGAAGGTTATTTAAGATGTGGTAACAAAGAATTCACAAACAAATTCCTATACTTCATGTCATTCATGGAATAATTTAATTTCCCTTTCAAACGTTTAAATCTCTGGTCTATTTCTTAGACAGATTCTCCTGGTTTCTGTATGATCTCAATCATCTCATTCATGTATTGATCCAAATTCCTTATTGTCCTTGGTGGGATGTTTACATCTATACTCATGTACCTGTCTAGTGCATAGTCTCTTAGTGTGATGGATAACTATGCCGAGTTTGTGTCCTCATCCATGATTTTTTTTTCTTCATAGATCTTTGCAAAAATAATCAAGTTATTCTCAGGGTCTTTTGCTGCCTCTCCTCAAAAATATTGTAACTGAATGGATCATTCCTATGGTGGTCCAGGATAAGAATTCAGGAGAAATTAGAATCTGTGTATATCTAAGGAAGATGAATGATGCATGTCTACATGATCCATTCCCTACACCTTTTACTAATGAGGTTCTACATAATGTAGGAGGACAAGAGGTCTACCCATTCACAGATGGATTTTCAGGTTATCACCATATTAGAATTGCTAAGGAAGATCGACATAAGACCACATTTGCAACATAATGAGGTTCCTTCTAGTACATTGTGATGCCTTTTGTCTTTAAGAATGCACCTTCCATCTTTTCTAGCGTGGTGGTCGAATAATTTAAGGACTTTTTACACAAGTTCTTGGAAGCATACTTCGATGATTGGATTGTTTTTAGCCTAATGAAAGATCATATTGAATGCTTGATATTAATGTTAGATAACTCCAGATAATGTCAGATTGCCCTGAATTTGAAAAAGTCCATCTTCTTTTCATCCTTTGAAGTGTTGCTAGAGAATATTGTGTGTAAACATGGATTGTTGGTAGATCCTTCCAAGATTGCTATCATTTTCGATCTACCCTCCCCTACTTCGGTTAGACAACTGCACACTACACTGGGACACACTGGATACTATAGGAATTTTATTAAGGGTTATGCACAGATAACAACACCTATGGAGAAACAATTAAATAATGATAGTAAGTTCCAATGGATAAGAGAATGCCAACAGAGCTTCGACACACTAAAGCAAAAAATGGTTACTGCGCCAATATTTTTTTTTCCAGATTGGGGTAAGAAGTTCAATGTTCATGTTGATGGTTCATCCATTGCATTAGGAGCAGTTTTAGCACATCCAGGTGCAAGAGACATTGACCACCCCATATCTTTTGCAAGAAAGAATCTTTCTACAACTGAAAGGAACTTTACTATGACTGAAAGAGAAGTCTTGGCTATGGTATATGCACTGCAAAAGTTTCGACACTATCTACTGGGAGGACATTTTAATATGTTCACTGATCATTCTGCATTGAAATACTTAGTCAACAAGCTAGTGTTGGGGGTAAGAATATGCAGATGCCACTACTATTCCAGGAGTATGACTTTGAGATTGTCGTCAAGCCAAGAAGAGTGAATAAAGGACCTTACCACTTATCCAGTTTAGAACATGGAAAGGAACCTACCAGTCTGGAGGATACACTACCAGATCCACAGTTGTTGGCCATCAAAAAATTCAATGATCACTTCGTCGAGATAGTTCAGTTCCTATCCATAGGAATTGAACCTCGCGAGTACACAATCTTTTAGAAGAAACAATTGGTAATCCGTGTTGCTAACTTTCAACTTATAGTTGGAGAATTATATAAGATGGGACTAGATGAGATCATGAGGAGAGATGTTATGGAGGCACAAAGAAAATTGATTCTTATAGTAGCACATTAAAGCTTCGCAGGAGGACACTACACAGGGAAAGAAAAATGCAAAAGATTCTCAAAGTTGGCCTCTGGTGGCCTACTTTACATAAGGATGCTAAGGAATACTACAAAGCCTGTGATCTATGTCAAAGAGTAGGGAAGCCTTCTAGAAGGGATGATATGCCTTCAGAACCGCAAATAACACTACAAGTATTTGAGAAATGGGATATTGACTTTGTGGGGCTTATTAACTCACCATGAAAGCGCACAGGAGCTAGATACATCATCAACGCTACAAAATATTTGACCAGATGGGAAGAAGCAGGAGAAGTTAAGGACTATAGTGCAGCTACAACTGCGCAATTCATCTTTGAGGATATTATAACTAGATTTGGATGCCTGAAGATCCTCATGAGTGATCAAGGAACGCACTTCATCAATAAAACTATTGAAGCCTTGACTCAGGAGTTTGAACTTCACCATCATAAGAGCACAAAATACCACCCACAAGCGAATGGTATAGTCAAATATTTAAAAAATATCTTGGAGACAACACTGACTAAGATTTGCAATGTTAATAGAGATGATTGGGATTTAAGAATTCTAGTAGTGTTATGGGCTTACAGAACCACTTGAAAAAAGTTAACAACGCAAACCCCATTCAAGTTAGTTTATGGATTGGAAGCATTGGTACATATGGAATATTTGGTTCCTGGTTTACAAATTGCAGCATTTATAGGCATGGATGACAGAGGAACTGCCCAAGATAGGCTCGCACAGTTGTTGGAACTAGAGGAAGACAGGTTCATTGCAGGATTTCATCAACAGATACAAAAAGACCGAGAGAAGGCTTACCATGATAGACATATCAAGAAGAAAACATTTAAACAAGGATATTTGGTATTGTTATATGACAACAAGTTCATGAAGCATCCAGGGAAGTTTAGGACACATTGTCTAGGGCCATTTGAGGTTTCCTATGTTACAGAAGGAGGAGATTCATAGTTGAAGACCCTTAATGGAGAATGGAAAAAACGCTTGGTAAATGGGAGCCGGTTGAAGATGTATTATAACAACCAGTTGCCTTGCATCTCTCAGTAAAATCGAAGGAAGAAGGTTCAAGGTACCAGGTGCAGTTGAAACTGGATACTAGACACAAAAAATATAGTCTGCATAAGATAGGGAGGGATAGAGCAGAAAGCATAGGCTGCTCCACGTAGTCTGTAGTCAAATGGATACAAAAGGTTCAATCTTGTAGTGACTCAGGATGAGTCACATGTGAGCGTTGGGGGCCTGTTGGCCCTTGGTTATGTAAGGAAGAAAGGTGAAGTATGAACTGCATGGAAGGCATAGAGACCGAGGAGAGGTTGAAGTGGCAGAAAAGAAGGAGTGAAGTAAAGGAAAATCTATCCTTTGGAAGAGAATATCAAGGAAGATAAAGCATCAAAGAAGACAAACTGTGGAAAACTCAGTAAGCGGAAGAAGACACCAATAGATGGTTTGGAGAAGCTTGCAAAATATGAGGAACATGCTAGATAATCCTTGAAAATACGGGTCAAGTGGACCTAGGGTTTTGACACCTAGACTTCAGTCTAAGGTTGTCTGAGAGTCATGTAATATATAAATAAAGGTATAGAAGACCTGGGAGGGGGTTCATTCATATTATTATTGTTGTGGCTCAATTTTTGTTGTTAGTCAATATTGTTTCTATTATTGTTGTTGAGAGAAATATTGAGTTTGTATTCTGGATCTTCAACTGGGTGCGAAGATCAACCCTGCAGCTGGGTGCACAGGGAGCAAAGAAAAAGAGAGAAGATATGCAGCTAAGTGCACAAATAGATATGTATGTTTTCATCTAATATATCAAGAAACATAGTTATGTGGACGTAGCCGTAGGGAGAGGGTGAACTACGTATATCTTATTGTATTTGTGGTTGATGTTTTGTTGTTTGTTATTTGATATAATGCTACTGCATTGTTGTGTCAGATCATAGATATAACTTGTGAATTAAGATTAAGAGTGGTAGAGAATATCTATATTGTTTTGCGTTGTGTTTTGGAATCACTTTTCATTTCCTTTGGTTGTAGACACTTGTGTCTTGCAAACCCCTATTACTACTTCGGGTGAGACTACATCTACTTCGCAGGTGTTGCCGAAAGGGCTAGTAGTTAGGGTTTGTTGGTGCGCTATAAGAGTTGAACCCTGGGTCTGCCCCTATGCCAACACATGAAAACTAGGATGTTCTCTGATTTTTTTACCCACCCATCTTATTGCGTGATCTATTCTTGCACACTTTCTTGTGGAAATGTCATGTAATATATATTTCCAATTCTCCAAACCTATATCTAAGTCAGAATCACATGATATGATGCTTCTCCAGCTAAGTACCCCATCTGTAGTTGGGTTGATATAATCATCTTCGTGCACGGTGGTTCTGTATAACTGGTTTATTTCCTCCATATCTAAGCAAGTGGGATCTACAAACATTTCTCCTTTTGAAGGATTTAGTGGCGTGATGATTCTATATTCTCTTGATTCGTATGTCATATTCCTTGTCTTCAAGTTGATTATGGATTTTTTATCAAATGCCCAATCCATTCCAAGCAATGTTGGATAAGGTGTTGTACTATCTACTATTTCTATCGCCTCAAAATCTACCTTAGTGAACACTCCATCCAAATCTACTTTCACACCTTTAAGCCTTCCAATTGCAAAAACTCTATGTTGATTTGCTAGCTTCAATTCGAAAGGTGAGTAGCCTAATGTGGGCTCTCCCATGCATTTCCATGTCTTATTGTATAACACATTTACCTCCGAGCCTAAATCCAGTATGATATCCCCCATATTGAAATCTCCCATGTTAGCATTCAGTCTAAATTACCTGCTTGTCCTCCTTCCTATATGGAGGTGATTGGCCATTTTCTGCTCTAACATCCCCTCTACCTCTATGTTACATATTTCTAACATGTTTTGCAAAAATTTAACACATGCTGGATCATTTAGTAGTTTAACAGAGGATTGTAGAAAAGTCTTTATATTACTTACTTGCGCTATCAGTGGTGCTTCACTAGTGTGATCCATTGATAAAGGCATCTTATACATTGGTACGTTCTGAGTATGTCGTGCGGTTGATGTAGATACAATATATTTCTTGAGAAACTCATGTCTTTCTTCCTTGGCTATTTCTTTTTCTTTCCCCACATCAAATTATTTTTGTGGTTCATTGTTCTTCTTCACCCATTGGTGTTGTGTTGGATCCGGTCTTGCTGTATCAACTCGAGTTTTAGCTCCTCCACCCATGACTATGTTGATGTTCCTCCCATCATCTCGGGATTCTGCAAAAATCCATTGTACATTTTTATTTTTATGATTTCTCTTTTCTTGAATCTTTCTCAATAATGTTGGGAATTCCTCTATATCATGTTCTGGTGCACGACAGTACATGCATGTCACAGGTGGAAGTGGGAACTCCCTTGCATAATGTCCTAGATGTTGGTAGTTATGTCACACTAATGGACCTCTACCTCTTCCAAATCCTCCTCTACCTCATCCTCCACCTCTGTATCCACCTCGATCTCCTCAGGGTGTATTGTACTGAGGTACCTAATTGTACTATGCAGGGTTATAATGTGGATGTGCGTTGTTATACTGAGGTTGTGCAGTGTTGTACAAAGGTTGTGAAATGTTGTACTACTATTGCAAATTATTATATGGAGGTAGTAACTGGTTAAACTGATGTGCAAATTTGCCTATCATTATTTCTTCTTGCACCCTATAGGTGTCTGACATTCTCTAATGCATCAAGTCCATTCTCCTACAATCTTTTTCATCATGACCCACCGATTTGAAAATGTTTCAATATGAACTGTTGGGTACTCTCTGATACTTCTACATCATGGGACAATGATATAGATCATGTCCATGTGTTTTATAGATCTTGCACCATGGTCCTCCTGTTGGAAAAGGGTTTGGTAGCCCTTTTTCCATGTACCGTATGAAAGTTGGGCACTCATTCTTGTGGTGTCCTTATATCCTACATGTGGTACACCAAACAAATTATCTCTTCTCTTTTCCCTTGGTCTATTTTATCTAAAATGTGAGGTTCTTCAGATCCTCCTTCAGGTCTTCTATTGTTGCATCTATCTTTTGATATTGGTTCTATTCCAGTTGTAAGGCTTCTTGTAGAGACTCTTCCTGAGTTTGAAACTTTTGTTGCCTCGAAGGGTATTTAAGATGTGGTAACAAAGAATTCACAAAAAAATGCCTATACTTCATGTCATTCATGGCATACTTTAATTTCCCTTTCAAGCGTTTAAATATCTGGTCTATTTCTTAGACAGATTCTCCTGGTTTCTGTATGATCTCAATCATCTCATGCATGTATTGATCCTCTAAGCTTGGATTCTGGAACTCATTTATCAATAATATTATTACCTCTTCCAAATTCCTTATTGTCCCTAGTGGGATGTTTACGTCTATACTCATGTACCAGTCTAGTGTGCGGTCTCTTAGTGTGATGGCTAACTATGCCAAGTTTGTGTCCTCATCCGTGATTTTTTTTTCTTCATAGATCTTTGCAAAAACAAACAGGTTCTTCTCAGGGTCCTCTGTTGGCTCTCCTCAAAAATATTGTAACTGAATGGATCATCCCTATGGTGGTCCAGGATAAGAATTCAGGAGAAATTAGAATCTATGTAGATCTAAGGAAGATGAACGATGCATGTCTACATGATCCATTCCCTACACCTTTTACTGATGAGTTTCTAGATAATGTAGGAGGACAGGAGGTCTACTCATTCACAAATGGATTTTCAGGTTATCACTAGAGTAGAATTGTTAAGGAAGATCGACATAAGACCACATTTGCAATAGAATGGGGTTCCTTCTAGTACATTGTGATGCCGTTTGTCCTTAAGAATGCACCAGCCATCTTTTCTAGGGTGGTGGTTGAAGAATTTAAGGACTTTTTACACAAGTTCTTGGAAGCATACTTCGATGATTGGATTGTTTTTAGCCTAATGAAAGATCATATTGAATGCTTGAGATTAATGTTAGATAAGTGCAGACAATGTCAAATAACCCTAAATCTGAAAAAGTGCATCTTCTTTTCATCCTTTGGAGTGTTTCTAGGGAATATTGTGTGTAAACATGGATTGTTGGTAGATCCTTCCAAGATTGTTATCATTGTCGATCTACCCTCCCCTACTTTGGTTATACAATTGTGCACTACACTGGGACAGATTGGATACCATAGGAATTGTATTAGGGGTTATGCACAGATAACAACACCTATGGAGAAGCAATTAAATAATGATGGTAATTTCCAATGGACAAAAGAATGCCAGCAAAGCTTCGACACACTAAATCAGAAAATGGTTACTGTGACAATATTGTTTTTTCCAGATTGGGGTAAGGAGTTCAATGATCATGTCAATGGTTTGTCCATTGCATTAGGAGCAGTTTTAGGACATTCAAGTGCAAGAGACATTGACCACCCCATAGCTTTTGCAAGAAAGAAGTTTTCTACAACTAAAAGGAACTACACTACGACTAAAAGAGAAGGCTTGGCTATGGTATATGCACTGCAAAAGTTTCGACGCTATCTGTTGGGAGGACATATTAATATGTTCATTGATCATTCTGCATTGAAATACTTAGTCAACAAGCTAGTGTTGGGGGGGGGAGAATATGCAGATGGATACTACTATTCCAGGAGTATGACTTTGAGATTGTCATCAAGCTAGGAAGAGTGAATAAAGGACCTGGCCACTTATCTAGGTTAGAACATGGAGAGGAATCAACCAGTTTAGAGGATACACTACCAGATCCACAGTTATTGGCCATCAGAAAATTCGATGATCAATTCACCAAGATAGTTCAGTTCCTGTCCACAGGAATGGAACCTCGCGAGTACACAATCATTCAGAAGAAACAATTGGTAGTCCACGCTGCTAAATTTCAACTTATAGATGGATAATTATATAAGATGGGACTGGATGAGATCCTGAGGAGATGTGTTATGGAGGCACAAAGACCATTGATTCTTACAAAAGCATATGAATGCATCGTAGGAGGACACTGCACAGTGAAAGAAACAACGCAAAAGATTCTCAGAGTTGGCCTCCGGTGGCCTACTTTACATAAGGACGCTAAGAAATACTACAGATCCTATGATGTGTGTCAAAGAGTAGGGAAGACTTCTAGAAGGGATGAGATGCCTTTAGAACCACAATTAACATTACAAGTATTTGAGAAATGGGATATTGATTTTGTGGGACTTATTAACCCACCAGGAAAGCGCACCACAACTAGATACATCATCACCGCTACAAAATATTTGACCAGATGGGCAGAAGTAGGAGAAATTAAGGATTGTAGTGCAACTAAAATGGGGCAGTTCATCTTTGAGGATATTATAACTAGATTTGGATGCCTGAATATCCTCATGAGTGATCAAGGAACACACTTCATCAACAAAACTATTGAATCCTTGACTCAGGAGTTATAAGTTCACCATCAGAAGAGCACACCATACCACCCACATGCGAATAGTATAGTCGAATATTTCAATAAGATCTTGGAGACAACACTGACTAAGATTTACAATGTTAATAGAGGTGATTGGGATTTAAGAATTATAGTAGTGTTATGGGCTTACAGAACCACTTGAAAAAAGTTAACAATGCAAACCTCATTCAAGTTAGTTTATGGATTTGAAGCATTGGTACCTATGGAATATTTGGTTCTTGGTTTATGAATTGCATCATTTACAAGCATGGTTGACACATAAACTACCCAAGACAGGCTCATGCAGTTGTTGGAACTAGAGGAAGACATGTTCATTGTAGAATTTTATCAGTAGATACAAAAAGACCAATAGAAGGCTTACCATGATAGATATATCAAGAAGAAAACATTTAAACAAGGAGATTTGGTATTGTTATATGAAAACAAGTTCATGAAACATACAGGGAAGTTCATGACACATTGGCTAGGGCCATTTGAGGTTTCCTATGTTACAGAAGGAGGAGATTCACAATTGAAGACCCTTAATGGAGAATGGAAAGAATGCTTGGTAAATGGGAGCCAGTTGAAGATGTATTATGACAACCAGTTTCCTCGTAGCTCTCAGTAAAATAAAAGGAAGAAGGTTCTAGGTACCATGTGTAGTTGAAATTGGGTACCAGACACAAACAAAATAGTCTGCATAAGATAGGGAGGGACATAGAAGAAAGCACATGCTTCTCCATGTAGTCTGTAGTAAAAGTGATACACAAGGTGCAATCTTGTAGTGACTTGGGATGAGTCACATGTGAGTGTTGGGGGCCTATTGGCCCTTGGTTATGTAAGGAATAAAGGCAAAGTATGAACTGCGCGGAAGGCATAGAGACCGAGGAGAAGTCAAAGTGGTAGAAAAGAAGGAGCGAAGTAAAGGAAAAGCTATCCGTTGGAAGAGAAGATCAATGAAGATAAAACATCAAGGAAGACAAATTGTGGAAAACTCAGCAAGTGAAAGAAGACACCAATAGATGGTTTGGATAACCTCGTGAAAAATAAGGAGGAACAGGCTAGAGAATCCCTGAAAATATGAGTCAAGTGGACCTAGGGTTTTGACACCTAGACTTCGGTCAAAGGTTGTCTAGAAGACCTGAGAGGGGGTTCGTTCATATTATTATTGTTGTGGCTCAATTGTTGTTGTTAGTAATTATTGTTTCTATTACTGTTGTTGAGAGAAATATTGAGTCTCTATTCTAGATATTCAACTAGGTGCGAAGATCAACCTTGCATCTAGGTGCACAGGGAGGAAAGACAAAGAGAGAAAGAGAGAAAATATGCAGCTAAGTGCGCAAAACGAGCTCTATGTTTTCATCTAATATATCAAGAAACACAGTTATGTGGATGTAGCCCTAGGGAGAGGGTGAACCACGTATATCTTATTGTATTTGTGGTTGATGTTGTGTTGTTTGTTATTTGATATAATGTTACTGCATTGTTGTGTTAGATCAGAGATATAACTTGCGAAGTAAGATTAAGAGTGGTAGAGAATATCTATATTGTTTTGCGTTGTGTTTTGGAATCACTTTGCATTTCCTCTCGTTGTAGACAACTATGTCCTGCAACCCCCTATTACTACTTCGGGTGAGACTGCATCTGCTTCGTAGGTGTTGCCAAAAGGGCCAATAGTTAGGGTTTTTTGGTTCGTTATAAGAGTTGAAACTTGGGTCTGCCCCTGTGCCAACACATGAAAACTAGGAGGTTTTATAATTTCTCTTTTCTTGAATCTTTCTTAATAATGTTGGGAAGTCCTCTCTATCATGTTCGGTTGCACAACATTACATGCATGGCATAGGTGGAATTGGGAACTCCCTTACATAATGTCCTGGATGTTGGTAGTTATGTCACACTAATGGACCTCTACCTCTTCCAAATCCTCCTCTACCTCATCCTCCACCTATGTATCCACCTCGATCTCCTAAGGGTGCACTGTACTGAGGTACTTGATTGTACTGTGCAGGGTTATACTATGGATGCGCATTGTTATATTGAGGTTGTGCAGTGTTGTACAAAGGTTGTGCAATGTTGTACTATTGTTGTGAATTATTATATGAAGGTGGTAATTGGTTAAACAGATGTGCAAATTTCCCTATCATCATTTCTTCTTGCACCCTATACATGTTTGATTTTCTCTCCTGCATCAAGTCCATTCTCCTACAATATTTTTCATCATGACCCACTGATTTGAAAAAGTTTCAATATGAACTCTTGGGTATTGTCTGATACTTATGCATCATGGGACAATGATATGGATCATGTCCATGTGTTTTATACATCTTGTACCATGGTCTTCCTGTTGGAAAAGGGTTTGGTAGCCCTGTTTCCATGTATTGTACGAAAGTTGGGCACTCATTCTTGTGGTGTCCTTCTATCGTACATGTGGTACACAAAACAAATTATCTCTTTGCTTTTCCCTTGTTCTGTTTTAGCTGAAATGTGAGCTTCTTCAGATCCTCCTTCAACTCTTCTATTGTTGGATCTATCTTCTGATATTGGTTCTATTCCAGTTGTAAGGATGCTTGTAGAGACTCTTCCTGAGTTTGAAACTTTTGTTTCCTCGAAGGGTATTTAAGATGTGGTAACAAAGAATTCACAAAAAAATGCCTATACTTCATGTCATTCATGGCATACTTTAATTTCCCTTTCAAGCATTGAAATCTCTGGTCTATTTCTCAGACAGATTCTCCTGGTTTTTGTATGATCTGAATCATCTCATTCATGTATTGATCCTCTAAGCTTGGCTTCTGGAACTCAATTATCAGTAATATTATTACCTCTTCCAAATTCCTTATTGTCCTTGGTGGGATGTTTACATCTATACTCATGTACCAGTCTAGTGCGTGGTCTCTTAATGTGATGGCTAACTATGCCAAGTTTGTATCTTCATCTGTGATTTTTTTTTCTTCATAGATCTTTGCAAAAATAAACAGGTTCTTCTCAGAGTCTTCTGTTACTTCTCCTAAAAAATATTGTGACTGAATGGATCATCCCTATGGTGGTCCAGGATATGAAGTCAGGAAAAATTAGAATCTGTGTAGATCTAAGGAAGTTGAACAATGCATATCTACAAGATACATTACCTACATCGTTTACTGATGAGTTTCTAGATAATGTAGGAGGACATGAGGTCTACTCATTCACAGATGGATTTTCAGGTTATCACTATATTAGAATTGCTAAGGAAGATCGACATAATACCACATTTGCAATAGAATGGGGTTCCCTCTAATACATTATGATGCCTTTTGTCTTTAAGAATTCACCAACCATCTTTTCTAGGGTGGTGGTCAAAGCATTTAAGGACTTTTTACACAAGTTCTTGGAAGCATACTTCGATGATTGGATTGTTTTAGCCTAATGAAAGCTCATATTGAATGCTTGAGATTAATGTTAGATAAGTGCAGACAATGTCAGATTGCCCTAAATATGAAAAAGTGACTCTTTTTTTCATCCTTTGGAGTGTTGCTAGGGAATATTGTGTGTAAACATGGATTGTTGGTAGATCCTTCCAAGATTGCTATCATTGTCGATCTACCCTCCCCTACTTCGGTTAGACAACTGCACACTGCACTGGGCCACACTGGATACTATAGGAATTTTATTAAGGTTTATGCACAGATAACAACACCTATGGAGAAGCAATTAAATAATGATGGTAAGTTCCAATAGACAGAAGAATGCCAGCAGAGCTTCGACACACTAAAGCAGAAAATGGTTACTGCGCCGATATTGTTTTTTCCATATCGGGGTAAGAAGTTCAATGTTCATGTTGATGGTTCGTCCATTGCATTAGGAGAATTTTTAGCACAGCCAGGTCCAAGAGACATTGACCACCCCATAGATTTTGCAAGAAATAAGATTTCTACAACTGAAAGGAACTATACTACGACTGAAAGAGAAGGCTTGGCTATGGTATGTGCACTGTAAACATTTCGACACTATATGCTAGGAGGACATTTTAATATGTTCAATGATCATTCTGCATTGAAATACTTAGTCAAAAAGCCAGTGTTGGAGGTAAGAATATGCATATGGATACTACTATTCCAGGTGTATGACTTTGAGATTATCGTCAAGCCAGGAAGAGTGAATAAAGGTCCTAACCATTTATCTAGGTTAGAACATGGAGAGGAACCTACCAGTCTGGAGGATACACTACTAGATCCACAATTTTTGGCCATCATAAAAGTTGATGATCACTTCACCGAGATAGTTCAGTTCCTGTCCACATGAATGGAACCTCGCGAGTACACAATCATTCAGAAGAAACAATTGGTAGTCCGTGCTGCTAACTTTCAACTTATAGCTGAAGAATTATATAAGATGGGACTAGATGAGATCTTGAGTATATGTGTTATGGAGGCACAAAGACCATTGATTCTTACAGAAGCACATTAATGCTTCACAGGTGGACACTACACAGGGAAAGAAACAATGCAAAAGATTCTCAGAGTTGGCCTCTGGTGGCCTACTTTACATAAGGATGCTAAGGAATACTACAGAGCTTGTGATGTGTGTCAAAGAGTAAGGAATCCTTCTAGAAGGGATGAGATGCCTTTAGAACCACAATTAACATTACAAGTATTTGAGAAATGGGATATTGACTTTGTGGGACTTATTAACCCACCAGGACAGTGCATAGGAGCTAGATACATCATTGTAATGTTCCTGACCTGGCTAGTCTAGGAAACATTGCTAATGTGTGTATAGGATCAAAGGTTTACAACATATAAATGATCATACAAATAATAAACATGACAAAGGAATGCAAATTTTGTATTATGATATCTCTGTGGATTACAAAATGGGCGAATGTGGCTGAATAAACTGACAATACTCGACTAGATCAACATACAAAGGATCTTATCTCGAATACAAATACGCAACTGCGAATGAATTAAATAACAACACTCGGCTAGATCAAAAGACAAAATGATCTTAGCCGGAATACAAATAAAAAACTAAAATATAATACCCAGAATATGGGAGCACTACAGAATCAATGAAGAGTGATGAAAGACCTGGATGATCTTCCCGGTGACTAGGGTGTGTCTTTCAACACTGAAATCAGCCAATTGGTGTCTTCCTCCTGGAATACACTGAACTATCTCTCCTGAGATGCACCTCTTCTCCTCAATGACAAGTCATAATCTGCACAATGATGAATTAGGTCACTGACCCTTCCTTTATATCTTTCCAAAACCCTAAATCATGCTGAAACCTAATTCATTGCTGACTTCCAAAACCCTAAATTACTGCTGAAACCCTAATTCATTGTTGACCTCTATTTTTAGCTCATAATGACTTAAAAGCGTTTTAACCCTTTTTATCTCAATGCCACTTTTCGAATATAACACCTGTGACTGGAGTGACCTCTAGTAACCCTGTTTACCCCTCTTTGGCCCTGGCTATCGTCTAATGGGGCAGTTTAGAACATTAATCCTCCTCTCTGGAGCTCCTATTTGGAAAGGGACATTACAGTCCTCCCTTCCCAAAATTGCTTGTCATCAAGAAATACCAGTCCAGGGTGCTGCAAAACCTGCTCGCTCTCCCAAGTAGCATCCTCTACTGGAAGCCCTCTCCATTTGATCAAACACTCTATGATGATCATGCTCCTCAGTTTCCGCTCCCAGAACTCCAAAACCTCCTCTAGAACTAACTCCAACTGTCCCTCCTCATCCAATGGGGGGAATATCCTCTGATGTGCTAATGAATTGTCCCACTGCCTTTTTGAGGCAAGACACATGGAACGCATTGTGAATCTTTCTCCCCTCTGGAAGCTCTATCTCATAAGAAACCACGCCTACTTGGCGCATGATCCTGTAAGGACCATAAAATCTGGGTTTGATCTTCTTGGCCCCACTCTTCTTTAGAGATGACTGTCTTTAGGGTTGGAGCCTCAAGAAAACCAAATCTCCAACCTCAAAGTTTCACTCTATCCTGTGTCTGTCCGCACTTATCTTCTGTCAGTTTTGCGTCATCTATAGGTTCTCTTTCAACAACTTGAGGATCTCCTGACTCTCTATGATCCAATCCTTGGCCTTGGGAGATATTCTCTCCTCGAATACCAAGTCTACCAAAGTGGGAGCATCATATCCGTACAATGCTCGGAAGGGTGTCATACCAATGGACATGTGGAAGGTGGTGTTGTAGTAATGTTCTCCTAAATGTAACCACTTTACCCATGTTCTCTATTGTCCTCCTACATAGGTCCTCAAATACCCTTCAACCCACTTGTTGACAATATCGATCTACCCATCTGTCTGAGGGTGATAGTTGGTGCTAGGTGTCGACTCTGTCCCCACCAACCGAAACAACTCTCTCCAAAATGTCCCTATGAACTGATTGTCTCTATCACTGACGATGTTCTTTGGCAACCCATGAAGTCTAAAGACCTCCGTGAAGAAAAGATCAGCTACCTGAACTACACTATACTCTGTCGGTATGGCGTATAAGTGAGAAAACTTGGTCAATCTGTCGACCACTACATAGATACAGTCCTTACCCTGGACCTTGGGTAGACTAGTGATGAATTCCATAGATATACTCTCCCATTTATGCTCTGGAATGGGGAGTGGCTAAAGTAGCCTTGCTAGAAGAGCATGCTCTGACTTGTTCTGCTGACAAGTCACACACTCAATGACGTGTTTCATAATGTCCTCTTTGAGGCCCTTCCATGAGAACCTCTCTCTGATCTGTTTGTAGGTTTTGAAAAACCCCTGATGGTCTGTTAGAGGTTAATCATGAACTGCAATGAGGATCTTCTTCTTAAGCCCTAAATGTGGCACCAAGTAGAATCTATCCTCATAAAATATGACATCCTCAATGAACCTATACCGGTCATCCTGTATCTTCCCATCCATCACCTCACAAGTGAACTTGTTCTTCGAATATTCCACCAACAAGTGGGATTTCCAATCTGTTGAAATCTCCATCAAAGAACATGCCGCAGGTCTCCTCGATAGTGCATCGGCCACAATGTTCTTCTTCCCCTTGACATACTCTATGTCAAAGTTGAATTCCTGTACCTTCATCACCCATTTCTATTGGCACTCATTGAGGTCCTTCTGCTCAAGGAAATACTTCAAATTGTTGTGATCGATCTTGACCATGAATTTGTTGCCCACCAAATATTGTCTGAACTTGGTCAAGGCATGCATGATTTCCAACATTTCCTT
The DNA here is from genome assembly GCA_009831015.1 of Picea engelmannii. Lineage (NCBI taxonomy): Eukaryota > Viridiplantae > Streptophyta > Pinopsida > Pinales > Pinaceae > Picea > Picea engelmannii. The sequence goes on from ML778744.1 coordinate 928,018, forward strand.
GTCATAAATGGAGTACAAACTCTCAGGTTCACTAAGCTTTCAGATCTCTAATACAATGGGGTGTCCTCCCTGCATCAAAACTACCTCGATTCCTTCGCTAGATGCGTCACACTCTAGTCTGGCAGTGCCAACACTGGACAAGTTCCCATGACTTCCTTCATGTGGTCAAAGTCTTCCTGTGATTTATTGGTCCATATGAAGGCCCCATGCTTGGTAATATCTCTCAGTGGTGCTCCAAGATGAGAAAAACCCAGACGAACCACTTGTAATAGCTACACAGCCCAAAGAAGCTCCTCAATTCTGTCACATTCTTGGGTGTCGGCCAATCCAGAATGGCCCTGATCTTCTCTTGGTGCACCTGTACCCCCTATGCACTAATGATGTGGCCTAAGTAA
>ML778744.1:934533-947708 GCA_009831015.1 Picea engelmannii
ATATCCTCTCCATCCTCTTGGTTGAAACTGTCTTGGGTGCTCTTGTCGACATACCTCTTAGAACAACCTTCTTCCCATCCTGATCTCTGAATCCCATTTCCAAGGTTTGGTAGTTGGTAGTGATTTTTCCCAAGGTAATCATCAACTGAACTCCTAACACCACATCTATGTCCAATAGGTCAACCACATAAAATGTGTCTCTCACTGTGTAGTTGCCTAAATTCATCTCTAAGTTTGGAACTCTGTCTAGACACTCCATTGTGTGGCCATCTGCTACCGCAACATCAAACCCCTCAAACTCCTCTATTTGAAGTTCTTGTCTTGATACTAGTGAAGCGTAGATAAAGTTGTGGGTGGCCCCACCATCTATCAGGGCAATTTCCCATTTCCCCTGAATGATCCCTATGATACGGAGGGTATCATACCTAGGAACACTAGAAAGGGTCGCTATGACACCTCCCTTTGCTGGTTTCCTCCTGTTAGCCTGTTCTGGCGGTTGTGGGACTACTGGAGGATGGGCTCCTAATGGTGTTTGTGGTCTATGGGGAGGCTTCTCCTCTGCTGGTGCTGACTCCTCCTCTAAACTAGTGGATCCACTATCCTACTCCTCCTCCTCACTGTCCACGCTGTCTGCTGCTACCTCAATATAATGAATCTCTCCCTTTCCCATGCACCCATGGTCTGGGACCCAAGGATATCTGTAGCTGAAGAAAAGATTCTTTCTCATAAGTTCTCACCTAGTCTCATCATCCAACTTCTCCTTGCCCTTCCATTCTCTTTAGAATGGCTTCCTGTCTTGATCCCTCTGGGGAAAAAATGGTTTGGAGAAATTTTTAGTCTTTGGCACTGATTCTGCCAGATCTTGAGTGAGAAGGATGGCATCCTGCAAAGTGGGAGGCCTGTATACCTTCAACAATCCTCTCAAAGGCTCTGTGAGTCCTTCTATGAATAGCATGATCAGCCTGGGCTCTGATATATCTGTCACTGCCATGGCTACCCAATGAAACTCTATGATGAACGCCTCTATTGTGCCAGTTTGTCTCAACTGGGCTAGATCCCTGAAGTGTATCTTGGGATCCTTCCTGTCAAACCTATCCATGAGCCTAGATGTAAACTCCCTATAGGAGGTGATGCGACTGTGACCCAATGTCACCAGTCCATGATACCACCACTCATGTGCCTCACCCTCCAAGTGTAAGGTCATGAAACTGATGGCCTCTGTCTCGGTCATCTAGTTGATATTGTAATACGTGTCTAGCTTCTGTACCCAAGCTCTAGCAGTGTATTTGGACGATTCGTCGAAAGAAGGGATGGTGAGTTTCCCAACTTTTCGGATAAAATCAATGTTACTCCCCTACTGCTATTGTGGTCCTCCCCTCTGCGTCTCTCTGGGGCGGTTCCTGAATCTGAGTCCACAGTAATTGACTAAAGACATGTACCGATGGAAGTCACGACCCAATGCTGCATACTCCCTCCTATCCTCTGCAATGTCATCGGCATGAGTGGGTGGCCTATGTGCTATCGGTGGTGGTGCTGCTACCAGGGGTGCCCTATGGAAACTGGGAAACAAGGGTCTGGGAATCCTACTCGCAGAGGTGTATGTGTGAGAGGGTGACTGGGGTCTACTGCCTGCTCCTGAGTTCCCCTGTGCTACATGTGGGACTTGTGTATCTGGGGTGTCCACTCTAGCCAATCTATCAACTACCTGTGCCAAGGACTAAGACATGGTCCGTTGACTAGCTAACATATCGTTGATAACCTGCATGAAAGATGCCTCTGGATCTACGAGGGCCTTGCCACTTCCCTCTGGTTGCTCATATATATCTCCTAGCATCCTCTATGCCTCATGCTCAACCTCACACTCTGCCCTTCTCTTTGATTCTTTGTTTGCCTCTTCCTCTTCCTCTGAGCTAGGAGGAAAAGGGGGGAAATCAGGCCTATGCCTTCTTTCCTGATTCCTGTTGTAAGTGACATATTCATCACCTACATGTTCACGACCCTTTGGTTCTTCTACTGCACTCATTGTCTTTAGTCATAGGATGGAAGGACTAAAGCTCTGATACCATTGTAATGTTCCTTACCTGGCTAGTCTAGGAAACGTTGCTAATGTGTGTGTAGGATCAAAGGTTTACAACATATAAATAATCATACAAATAATAAGCGTGACAAAGGACTGCAAAGTTTGTATTATGATATCTCTGTGGATTACAAAATGGCCGAATGCGACTAAATAAACTGACAATACCCGACTAGATCAACATACAAAGGATCTTATCCGGAATACAAATACGCAATTGCGGCTGAATTAAATAACAACACTTGGCTAGATCAAAAGACAAAAGGATCTTAGCCAGAATACAAATAAACAACTAAAATATAATACCCGGAATATGGGAGCACTGCATAATCAATGAAGAATGATGAAATACCTGGATGATCTTCCCGATGACTAGGGTGTGTCTTTCAACACCAAAATCATCCAACTGGTGTCTTCCTCCTGGAATATACTCAACTATCTCTCTTGAGATGCGCCTCTTCTCCTCAATGATAAGTCATAATCCGCATAATGATGAATTAGGTCACTGACCCTTCCTTTATAGCTTTCCAAAACCGTAAATCATGATGAAACCCTAATTCACTGTTGACTTCCAAAACCCTAAATCATTGTTGAAACCCTAATTCACTGTTGACTTCTATTTTTAGCTCATAATGACTTAAAAGTGCATTTAACCCTTTTTATCTCAATGTCACTTTCTGAATATAACACATGTGACTAGAGTGACCTCTAGCAACCCTGTTTACCCCTCTTTGGCCTTGGCTATAGTCTAACGGGGTAGTTTAGACCATTAAGCCTCCTCTCTAGAGCTCCTATTTGGAAAGGGACATTACAATCATCACCACTACAAAATATTTGACCAGATGGGCAGAAGGAGTAGTTAAAGACTATAGTGCAACTACAACTACGTAGTTCATCTTCGAGGATATTATAACTAGATTTGGATGCCTGAAGATCCTTATGAGTGATCAAGGAACACACTTCATCAACAAAACTATTGAATCCTTGACTCAGGAGTTTGAAGTTCACCATCAGAAGAGCACAAAATACCACCCACATGCGAATGGTACAGTCGAATATTTCAATAAGATATTGGAGACAACACTATCTAAGATTTTCAATATTAATAGAGGTGATTGGGATTTAAGAATTCTAGTAGTGTTATGGGCTTACAGATCCACTTGAAAAAAGTTAACAATGCAAACCCCATTCAAGTTAGTTTATGGATTGGAAGCATTGGTACCTATGGAATTTTTGGTTCCTAGTTTATGAATTGCATCATTTATAGGCATGGATGACACAGGAACTTCCCAAGATAGGCTTGCGTAGTTGTTGGAACTAGAGGAAGACAGGTTCATTGCAGGATTTCATCAGTAGATACAAAAAGACCGAGAGAAGGCTTACCATGACAGACATATCAAGAAGAAAACATTTAAACAAGGATATTTGGTATTGTTATGAGACAACAATTTCATGAAGCATCCAGGGAAGTTCAGGACACATTGGCTAGGGGCATTTGAGGTTTCCTATGTTACAGAAGGAGGAGATTCATAGTTGAATATCCTTCATGGAGAATGGAAAGAAGGCTTGGTAAATGGGAGCTGGTTGAAGATGTATTGTGACAACCAGTTGCCTCACAGCTCTCAGTAAAATTGTAGGAAGAAGGTTCTAGGTACCAGGGGCAATTGAAATTGGGTACTAGACACAAAAAAAATTGGCTGCATAAGATAGGGAGGGACAGAGAAAAAATCATAGGATGCTCCATGTAGTCTATAGTCAAAGTGATACAAAAGGTTCAATCTTGTAGTGACTTGGGACGAGTCACATGTGAGTGTTGGGGGCCTATTCAGCCTTGGTTATGTAAGGAAGAAAGGCTAAGTATGAACTGCGTGGAAGGCATAGAGACGAAGGAGAGGTCGAAGTGGCAGAAAAGAAGGAGCAAAGTAAAGGAAGATCTAGCCATTCGAAGAGAAGATCAAGGAAGATAAAGCATCAAAGAATACAAATTGTGGAAAACTAAGTAAGAGGAAGAAGACACCAACATATGGTTTGGAGAACCTCACAAAAAATAAGGAAAAACAGGCTGGAGAATCCCTAAAAATACGGGTCAAGTGGACCTAGGGTTTTGACACCTAGACTTCGGTCTAAGGTTGTCTAAGAGTCATCTAATGCATAGATAAAGGTCTAGAATATCTGGGAGGGGGTTCGTTCATATTATTATTGTTGTGGCTCAATTGGTGTTGTTAGTCATTATTGTTTCTATTACTGTTGTTGAGAGAAATATTGAGTATGTATTCTAGATCTTCAACTAGGTGCAAAGATCAACCCTGTAGATGAGTGCATGGGGAGGAAAGAAAAAGAGATAAAGAGAGAAGATATGAAGCTAAGTGAAAAAATAGAGTTGTATGTTTTCATCTAATATATCAAGAAACACAGTTATGTGGACGTAGCCCTAGGGAGAGGGTGAACCACATATATCTTATTGTATTTGTGGTTGATGTTGTGTTGTTTGTTATTTGATATAATGTTACTGCATTGTTGTGTTATATTAGAGATATAACTTGCGAAGTAAGATTAAGAGTGGTAGAGAATATCTATATTTTTTTGCATTGTGTTTTGGAATCACTTTGCATTTCCTCTGGTTGTAGACACATGTGTCCTACAACCCCCTATTGCTACTTCAGGTGAAACTACATCTGCTTCGCAGGTGTTTCCGAAAGGACCAATAGTTAGGGATTTTTGGTTCGCTGTAAGAGTTGAACCCTAGGTCTTCCCCTGTGCCAACACATGAAAGCTAGGAGTTTCTCTTATCTTTTTACCCACCCATCTTACTACACGATCTATTCTTGCACACTTTCTTGTGGAAACGTCATGTAATATCTATTTCCAATTCTCCAAACCTATATCTAAGTCAGAAGCACATGATATCATGCTTCTCCAGCTAATTACCCCATCTGAAGTTGGGTTGATATAATCATCTTCGTGCACAGTGGTTCTGTATAACTGGTTGATTTCCTCTAGATCTAAGAAAGTGGGATCTACAAACCTTTCTCCTTTTGATGGATCTAGTGGCACGATGACTCTATATTCTCTTGATTCGTATATCATATTCCTTGTCTTCAACTTGATTATGGATTTTTTATCAACTTCCCAATCCATTCCAAGCAATGTTGGATAAGGTGTTGTACCATCTACTATTTCTATCACCTCAAAATCTACCTTAGTGCGCACTCCATCCAAATCTACTGTCACACCTTTAAGCCTTCCAATTGCAAAAACTCTATGTTGGTTTGTTATCTTCAATTGGATAGGTGAGTAGCCTAATGTGGGCTCTCCCATGCATTTCCATGTCTTATTGTGTAACACATTTACCTCCAGCCTAGATCCAGTATGATATCCCCCGTATTGAAATCTCCAATGTTAGCATTCAGTCTAAATTACCTACTTGTCTTCCCCGTTTCGAGGTGATTGACCATTTTTTACTCTAACTTCCCCTCTACCTCTATGTTACATCTTTATAACATATTTTGCAAAACTTTGACACATGGTGGATCATTTAGTAGTTTAACAGTGGATTGTAGAAAAGTATTTATATTACTTACTTGCACTATCGGTGGTGCTTCACTGGTGTGATCCATTGATAAATACATCTCATACATTGGTACATTCTGAGTATGTCATGAGGTTGATGTAGATGCAATATATTTCTTGAGAAACTCATGTATTTCTTCCTTGACTATTTCTTTTTCTTTCCCCACATCAAATTATTTTTGTGGTTCATTGTTATTCTTCACCCATTGGTGTTGCACTGGATCCGGTCTTGCTTCATCAACTCGCATTTTATCTCATCCACCCGTGACTATGTTGATGTTCCTCCCATCATCTCGAGATTCTGTAGAAATCTGTTGTACATTTTTTTTTTTCTGATTTCTCTTTTCTTGAATCTTTCTCAATAATGTTGGGAAGTCCTCTGTATCATGTTCTGTTGCATGATAGTACATGCATGTCATAGGTGGATGTGGGAACTCCCTTGCATAATGTCCTTGATTTTGGTATTTATGTCACACTAATGGACCTCTACCTCTTCCAAATCATCCTCTACCTCGTCATCCACCTCTATATCCACCTTGATCTCCTCAAGGTGTATTGTACTGAGGTACCTGATTGTACTGTATAGTGTTATACTATGGATGCACGTTGTTATAATGAGGTTGTGCAATTTTGTACAGAGGTTGTGCAGTTTTGTACAGAGGTTGTGCAGTTTTGTACAGAGGTTGTACAGTGTTGTACTATTGTTGTGAATTATTATATGGAGGTGGTAACTAGTTAAACTGATGTGCAACTTTCCCTATCATAATTTCTTCTTGCACCCTATAGGTGTCTGACGTTCTCTCCTACATCAAGTCCAGTCTCCTACAATATTTTTCATCATGACCCATCGATTTGCAAGAGTTTCAATATGAATTCTTGGGTACTATCTAATACTTCTGCATCATGGGACAATGATATGGATCATGTCCATGTGTTTTATAGATCGTACACCATGGTCCTCCTATTGGAAAAGGGTTTGGTAGACCTGTTTCCATGTACCATATGAAATTTGGGCACTCATTATTGTGGTGTCCTTCTATCCTACATGTGGTACACCAAACAAATTCTCTCTTCTCTTTTCCCTTGTTCTGTTTTAGCTGAAATGTGAGGTTCTTCAGATCCTCCTTCAACTCTTCTATTGTTGGATCTATCTTCTGATATTGGTTCTATTCCAGTTGTAAGGCTTCTTGTAGAGACTCTTCCTGAGTTTGAAACTTTTGTTGCCTCGAAGGGTATTTAAGATGTGGTAACAAAGAATTCACAAACAAATGCCTATACTTCATGTCATTCATGGCATACTTTAATTTCCCTTTCAAGCATTTAAATCTCTGGTCTATTTCTTAGACAGATTCTCCTAGTTTCTGTATGATCTCAATCATCTCATTCATGTATTGATCCTCTAAGCTTGGCTTCTGGAACACATTTATCAGTAATATTATTACCTCTTCCAAATCCCTTATTTTCCCTGGTGGGATGTTTACGTCTATACTCATGTACCAGTCTAGTGTGCGGTCTCTTAGTGTGATGGCTAACTATGCCAAGTTTGTCTCTTCATCCGTGAATTTGTTTTCTTCATAGATATTTGCAAAAAAAAGAGGTTCTTCTTAGGGTCTTCTGTTGACTCTCCTCAAAACTATTGTAACTGAATGGTGGGATCATGTCCTGCCATTGCAAACTACATTGGACTACTACCTCTGTGTGGTGTAGATAATTGAATACTACTTCCTGAACTGGTTCCTCCAATTTTTGTCGCTTGTATATATGTGTTTCCTCTTTTATTTCTTCCACTAAAGTCAGATTCACTAAAAGGTGGTGTTATTATTGATGTATTAGTCACACATGGGTTTAAGCATTCCACATTGACACTGACATGGATGGGAGTTCTTCCTTATTTTAATACCCTTGGAACATCTATCTTCCTTTCATATGTTGTGCAGAAGATTTCCTCAATATTCTCCATATCACAAAGATCCTCTACTTCTTCTTCATCACTCGCCAAGCCCTCTCTCTCATCTATGGCTCTCTTCTTATTATTTATCTTGTATTAGTGGGGTATTCCACTACACATTTTTCCAGTTGTTTCCATGATATTATTCATCTGGTCTTCATCCATCATGATTGGGTCCATTTTCACCTTATTTCCCTTATCCATCTCTCCCCCCATCCTTCCATCTCTTGTCAATTCTTCCCCCCTTCCCCCATGCACACAGTTAAGTTTAGTTGTCTGATTCCATTATGATTACACCTTTGTTATATAGTAAGATATTGATTGAAGTGTAGAACAATCTAATATACCTACCTCGAGGTCCTCTTAATAAATCATGCTCTACTGCACTATGAGACTTCACGATATCTACTTCAAATTATGTGATAAACCCTACAAAAATACTGTCTAGCCAGAAATATACTATGTGCGTGAATTTGTTGTTAACTTATTGTAACTACATGATCTCCACAGGGTTCCACTTGATCTTTTTTATTCGATTTGTAGGGTGGTTGTCTTTCAACCTCAATAGCCACTCCTACAACATATGTGGGAAATCACAGAAAAACACTTCATGTAGGTCGCTAAACACATACTTGTCTAGATATTTGCACAGTGTTATTTAAGGGTTTATGTTATCCTTCCGTGCAAACTCAAGATCCTTTGTTTTCAGCCATATTTCTATCTCCACCTTCATTGGATTTCATGGTCTGAACATGCCCCTCTATACTGTCATTTTCTACACAATTCTTTCACGGATCCCTCTCACTAAATCCCATGCAGTTCCAGCCGAAAACAAAAACATTTGTTGGTTATTTTTATCCTCTTTTTTCTTTAAGGTTGACCTAGGTTTAGATCTGAACAAGTTTCCAACAAAACCCTCTAAAACTATCGACCCTCCTAGTAAACCAAAAGGAAACACAACACATATAGTGTACTGTGCAGTCTCATCCGAGATAGTTCTATGGGAGACTGCAATGCTCAGATGCTTGCAATCTAGGAAAGAGTGGGGATAGGGGATTGGACTTTGTAATCTTTATTCATTTATTATATCATCCATCTTTATTAACTAATCTGTCGTTCTGTATTCATGCATGTAAATAAATATATATAACTACTTCATCAAGACATTCATCTAATATTCAACCATTGACAACAAAGACATAAACAATAATCATTTCACATAACACATGAGCTACCATGGTTCACCCCCTCTTGGGATACGTCCACAAATATTTGTCTGTTTAGGCTCTTTTATTATGATTTTGTAGTATATGGTGTCGTGTGCATTACAACTTCGTTCATGCAATATCAAAATAGACTCTGCGACCTTTGTGAGACTGACTAGATCGCTCCAGGATCCTCAGCCTGCAATCTAACCCTCAAATTCTAATTACTTGACTCTCCTACAACTAAACTGCTTACATAAAAGTATAAGGTCTTACAATCATTCTATTGGATTACTGAGAGGGGGGGTGAATCAATAATAGAGCAATATAATCCTTTTTAACCATATAATCCAAGTGTTATATCAATGTAGCATTATCATCCAATAATTGTAGAGTAAATAAGAAATGAAAAAATGAACAATCATACACATATATAGTACACCAGTGTTTTACGTGGAAACCCAAAGTAGGAGAAAACCACATAATGATTTTTCTTACATGTCTTGAAGAATTACATTCATTGGAAGCACCAACTTCCTTTGTTTTCCAGCTGTAATTGGAAGGAGGTTCCAATCCCCTAGTTTCTCAGGCTACAACCTGAGGGAAGCTCCAACTCCCCAATTCTATGGCTATAGCTAGAAGGAGGCTACAACCCCCTATGTTCTCCCTCTACAATTGGAAGGTGGATAAAACCACCTATCCTTTCCCCGTTCGACCACCCTGACGTAGAAGTAGAATGATGGAACCACTGTAACACTATCACTGTGAGATATACCACTATACAACTGTATCAACCTGTACCACTGACCTGCAACCAACCTGTAAAACTTCCTTGTAATCAATATGTACCTGAATTTAACATGTATCAACAAAATACAATAGGTACGCAATCTGTAGTGTTGCAACACGTGTATGTACGCTCCCTATCTGTTATGCATCCTGTGTATGTATGCGACCAAACTGTTATCCAACCTTTGGATGCCTTTTGAAATCTAGGGTTTTCTTTCTTCTGAAAACTTCTAACCCTGTGTAACTTCTTTCAAATAGATCTGTAACCTGTCACTGCATCTAGACTGTACATGTACCCTATGCATGCATCCTCATACACATATCTCTCTAGTCATGTTCCAAAAGTGTGTGTAATCATGTTCCAAAAGTGTGTGTAATCATGTTCCAAAAGTGTGTGTAATCGTGAAGAAGTATAATAACCCTCACATGATCTAGAATTCAAACCCTTTTTGATATTCAACCTCTCAATACATCAACTAATACAAGATCTCAAACATATATCAAAAAGACCCTTAGCCATATGCCAAGAAATACAAGATTTTCCTCAACAAAAAGTATCAATGATAAATATTCCATCACTGTATTTCTATAGATCTGACTTATACATAATATCCCTTGCAGCCACAAGTATTTCTAGGGAGAATCCTCAAATCTCCATAACCATTTCTCATGCATACATCAAAATCCAACTATTCATAGAAATAAGACATGCCTTTTGAACCAATGGATAGATCTGATGTATCTAAGCACTGTAGACCTTCATGGGAGCTTGATCTCAGAATCTATAACCTCTGCATCTTCATCTTCTCAATTTTCCATGGCTTTACCAACATGTGTGCACCCTAATACATTGCCAGCCCGCGTATGCCTCAGTATGTACGCACCCTAATACACTGTCATCTCGCGTATGCCTTAGAAAATAGGGTTTTTTAGTATTCACTGTAATTCTGAGAATTTCTCCATCAACCCTTCGTACTACCTCAGACTTTCACAACTTTAGATGAGTCAATGAGTATAAGCCTCACACAACAAAATATATTCAATGTGTTCAAGTGTGTTTAAATGAGAGAGACTTGCCTCTTATTTATACTTTCATGTAGCATCCCACTTTCCTTATTTTAGGGAGTTCTCCATTAACTTTATTATTTAAATAATTTCTTTTGCAAACACTTAGAATTTTTGGGGCTTCTAGATGACTCATGAGGGTCCTCCAACTTCGCATGGCCATAACTCTCTAACCGAGAGGAGTTATGTGATGTTCCACATACCACCAGAAATGGCATGACAAGCACTATCCATCTAGGATAGTTTCACTAAAAAATTCACTGACCTTCATCTCATTATTCCACAATTAAGCATGGGTTCTCTAACCATACTTCTAGGATAACTCAATCCGCAAAGCGTTTTCTCGTGAGGAATTTCACCATAAGGGGATGTTGGCAGCAAATAATATAATCTCTATTTTTACAAGATGCCTACACAAGGTCTTTAAATTCTCGTTACTCGTCACAACCTTTATCATTAAACGACACTTGTTACTCGTCGCGTTCTACATACCTGCTTTTCTATTTTTGTTTTCATGACTGTAAGCATGAAAACTCACAGCTGGAATTCATACTTGATTTCCTTTTTTTATTAAAGGGTTAATGTTCATATGGTCTATTATCAAATTGTCGTATTTCGCTATGAACATGGTTGTTTTCATGGTTATAACCCCTTGGTCTTGAACACGCCTTGGTTACATGAGTATAGAACCTCCACTCATTTAGTATTCGACTAATGTCATTGGGATTTTGATTTATGAAATTTTTAATAGTTCAATTGTTTATTTGATATATTAATCTTTGTGATCAAGTCGTGGATATGCATACTATTGTTTTCAAATGTTATGATCATTGTGCATACCATTATGACGAGGTGTCATCACAAGTACAGTGTGGTATTATGGTTTTGCATGGCCTCAATATACACAACCTCTCTCACACGCATGGTAATTAACTCTCCTGCCATTTCGAGTTGTCTTTGCATTGCATTGAGGAAACTCAGGGCGATGGCTCTGTGTTTATTCTACCAAACCCTACCTCTAAATCTCGTGTTGACTCTCTGATGATAGCCATGGCTCCTGTGGTGAGGATTGAGCCCAACGACATCCAAACATTGTTATCATTTGACAATGCCAGAGATGAATTAGAAAGGAATGGTTGGCATGTGTTTGTTGCAAAGTTTGAGGGTTTTAATTTAAAAGTTTCTCAAGAATTCACGTTGACATTCAACAGTTGCAGAGAAAAAATAGGAGACATCGAGCTTGATTTAAATGAATACTTTATTAGCCAAGCCACCGGTCTACCAGCTGTGGGACAAAAATGGTTCAAATACTCAAAGGTTGAAGAGTTTCCATGGTCATTGTTGTTCACCTCAAGGAGGATTACCAGCTGCAACCGAGGTATGCATGTCTCAGCTTTAAAACCTAGATGGAATGATTTGTTAGTTATTGTGAAACAATTCGTTACCTATGAGGGGAGATATGGGTTGGTTTTCTTATATCACTTGCGATTTCTCATGAGTTTTATCGATTTCCCCCTGAACATGCCCTATTTTCTCCTTCCAAGTCTATACAAAATGGCAAAGCGGTTTAAAAGGCATAAATCTAATTCTAGTCAGTTCCGCCATTATTTAATCAAGATTATCATTATACATTAGTTGAAATTGAACAATGATTGTTGGGATTCTTTTCTGTTACGTAATGTTTTTGGTAGTAGTGAGTTGGGACAGGTTGACAAGCCTGTCATCATAGAAACCCTCGTGAAGCCTACCATCTCTCCTCCTTTGCTCTTGCCATGTGATCCTATTTATAATTTGGAACCCTCGACCTATCCCGACACTACCCAACCTAACACTCTACCAGATTTGTATCCAAATGAAGGTGTTAAGACTGTTAAAAAATTCATAAGGAAAAAGTGTAAAGGAAAATTTGATATCAATTATAAGAGTAAAAGGGCCGCTCGTTGGGTTTCACGATGTGCATGAAATAAACCCAATCCCTGTGCAGACCAAAACGAAATTGTGTTAAGCGAGGATTCCAATTCAGAAATTGAAAGATTTTTGGCCGAAGAATATCCATATTCATATGGACTTTGCTCTGATAAACCCTATGATTATATTACAAACCTTCCATCATGTCTAAAGGACAATCCCGATTTCCCTGGAATCAAACTTAGTAATGAACCTACAAGTCCAATGGATGATTCCCCACCTATTAATAATATCACTGCTAATACACAGTCTATTCAGTCGCAATGTAACGAATGTCGGTCATGGATCGATAGGTATTACAAAGGCGTGCCTTTACTTTAGTCTCGTCTTAAGTCCTTGGAAGAACAGGTGAATTTTCTAACGAAGGAGAATAGAAGACTTCAATCCATAGCTCAAACCAAAGACAAACACCAAAAAACCACAGGATCTATTGTTTTTAAGAACGTGGAAGCAGTGACAACAATAGTAAATTCAAAAATTTCTTGATTAAGTCGAATCCCTTAATTTGAGGTATGATTTTTTAACAATAATTTTAGGATGATTTTGTCTTTTT
>ML778744.1:978227-1009104 GCA_009831015.1 Picea engelmannii
CCAAACTGTGCGGAATGGATCATAATGATGGAATATGATGATAAATTCCAACTAGACCCCACAATGCCTCTCAAATACCCCTGTACTCGCTATAACATCCATCTGGCTACTCTGGTCATCATAAGTCTCTGCCCTGTGATGATGTCCCAAAGTGGGGACAATACATTGGCAAAAGGGCCAAGCTCCATTAAATCCATAAGGAATAAAAAACCAAGTTTACAGGTTATCGATTCAAAGCACCTACCATCAAATACAACACAGGTTAGTACCTACTACTACTAGCCACACAACACAACAGTAATAATAAAGCACCAGCACACAAGGAGTTCACGAGCAGAAAAATTTAAGAGATGTCATGGGTGTTGAAGTGATAGATTCAAGGCAATAAGGGAAAATTGAAACATTTATTGTTTTTATATTTATAATAATATTGGATTGGCTTGGCGATAACAATACATAGTGACCCTATCAGCCGTGAAAAACACCAATTTCCAAGCAAACAAACATCACATGGAAAATTATGACAGATGGCTAATATGGGCATATAGTTGAATTCTGTGTTTACTTCTTATAAGTACACTAACAATTTTTTGATGCTTTCATGTATTGAAATCTCCATATGACTTATGGATAAGTCTGTTTTTTTATGTGCATAGAGGTTGTGTAAGTTCCCAGGTGATGAAAATCTACCAGCAGAGACATCGGATGCCAAACACTCAATGAATTAAGTCGAGAGCTAAGTCACTCAACATAAGGTGCCATGGGAGGAGCCCACAAAGAGGCCTTCTTCTTGCAATACACATCAATTTTGTCCACAACTGTCAGCATTAAAAACAATTAAAGGGTTTATATCTCATGCATATGGATATTTTCCTCTGCATTCAAGAAAATAGAAAAACACCACGCAACTCACAATGAGACAGTGCACCTACAATCAAAACATAAGTCAAGCGCACAATCCAATCCATGAATTAAAAACAAAAGCCATTCTTATGATAGCTACACTAAAGCTAAAGCCATGATTCATGCTATGTATCGACACACAAAAGAAATCCAAAGTCATTAATCAAGACATAAATCAAGTTCAATGACCAAATCAGTTTAAATGCCTATGCAAAGTCTACGTGCCAAGTCGACAAGTCAAGTCCATATGCCATGCAACATATAAGTCATCAAATGCCATCTAAGAGCCAGGTGTCAAAACATTTTGCAGAGGTCGATTTGGTTATCCAGTGATGCATAGATTGAGGTAAATCATGCCTGAAATTACATATGCCAAAGATCCGATTTGTAGGTAAAAGATACATGCACAACTATCTAAAGGTGCAACATAGTTTGGTCTATGGTTTGTTTTGTAGGTCGAAGGAATCAGGTTGTTATGCAAAGCCACGAGTCAAGACCACATGGGAAATCTAGCGTTAAACTCATATGCCCATATAAGGCCATGAGGAGGGAGCCTTCAGGTAATCTCAGGCATCAAGACAGCTAGCATCAGGAGAATTTAAGCCCATAACAGGATGAAATATGCTCTCACATACCGTGAAGTCATAGCCATTGTAACATAGATACTTATTTATGTTGATAGAAAAGTGCGGATAGACAAATGCTACCCTGCAGGGTTTATGGATGTCCAGTCTATTGCAGAAACAAAACGAGAATTTTAGGCTTCTTTATGATGCAAAGGGTCTCTTCCATTTTCATTTATTCAAGGATGAAGAAGCAAAGTATAAAATTTGCAAGGTTCGTTCTGTGCAATTTGGAGATAAGGGTATCCCTTACCTCAACACATATGATGGGCTCACAATCAAGTTTGATGTTGGAATAGGTTACCGAAGGTCGCAACAGAGGTCATGTTTGAATTATTAAGAACAAAGAAAAGCATAAGGGTAGCTCTGAGATTATTCATGTGCAAGATGCTACTGGTCAGGAGTTTGTGACTTGACAGGGTAATGTGTTCGCAATTAGAAAAGGAACAAAGCCTTAGGTTCCCTTGCCCAAGGGAAAGGATGTCAAAGTTGTCCATCATTGAAGAAACACCAAGAAACCCTACAAATACCATGAAGCCACAAGCAGTTGATGCAAAGATACAGGAAAATGATCAAGAGCCTCCTCGTCTAGTACACAACAAATGAGATCAAAGCTGGATTTGATGAGGGGAAAGACCTCATTGTGAAGAAGAAGGAGATTAAAATGGTATATCTGTAAGGAGGAATAAGTCAAAGAAATGAATGCCTAGGCAAGCACCAAGGATGATAGCTATAGCTATCATGGCATCTCTCAAAATTATGATCCTAAAGGTAGTGGAAATAAACATTCAAGCAAGATAAAGTATTTTGATTAAAGGCAGAGCATCTCATATGTTAGGAATAATATCAACAAAAGGAAATCAGATCCAGATTTTAAGGGAGCAGTGAAGGAGATTTGATTCTAATTTCAACAGTTTTGACTTTAGCAACATCTAGCATCAGAGACACCTATTGCAACTGCTTTCATTTTTCTTTTATGAATAGGATCTTTTTTCCAGGATTTGAGGCAACAGTTGAGGAATAGGTGCTCTAAAGATTTTCTTCGAGATTTCTTGTTGCATAAATATTTAGACAGAGGTTCATCCTTGGGGTGCATTTGGAATATGGCAAGAAATCAGGCAGTCAAGAACATGTGGCATTTAGTCAACAGATGAAGATCATTACCAGATTCAAAGAAAATTCCCAGAATTTCTTTCAGCCAAATTCTAGCAACTTTCCAGTAATTCGAATATCAATGCATTAATTTTATTTTTAGTTTATTTTTATATTTAGAGGATGTTTTTTTATATAAACATGGATTAAGTAATAGAAAGGAGAGAGGTTACCCAAGAGGGGAATTTGGGCAGAGGCCTGTGTAGGAATTATTGTAAGCCTATGGACATTTATATAAGTATTCATTTCTAACATTGAAAATCCTTGTGTATTGTTTTATCAGATTGTGATCTTTTCGTTTTACATTATGTTTTTTTCCTCTTGCTTGAATGAATTACAGATATTGAGAATCAATGGTTGTCCATGAACAATAGATTTTTAAACAACAAAGAATTTGTTGTAATCTGCCTGTTACTTATGTGCTTTGTTTGAGTACTTTTCAAATCCACTTTGTAGAGAGAATCTTTGTTTGGTGGATGTTCTACTATTTTTCACGTTCTCCATTCTTCCATACACCATCATATAAGTATTTTTATGATATGCAACTCACTAGCCTTCAATCTAACAGGGTGTTTACTTGACTCCATGCCCAATGGTGTTTTAACTGATCTGCATTTAGCTTGTTTCTCTTATTCTTTCTCTTATCATCTACCTGATCCACCTTATTTCAAAACCCAAATACATCCTTATTTATAAAATCATTGCAATAACTAAAGATGTGCTAGGATTTACCCTATAGTAGTCTAGGGGCAACTTCTAGCACTAACATCTTTTGGCGCTGTTGTCGGGGCTGAAGCAACGAAGATATCTTCCCTGGGAGAATGAAAATGATCAGATCCACTTCTTGATGGTGAAGAGGAAGAGGGAAGATACATGACTGCACATCTTTCACCATGGCGACTCCATTATCCCGAGATTCATAGGTAACTCCACTGGTTGAAGATCCATGATGGCCATGGAAACTATTGTGGCTTGGAGGTATGCATTTTGTGATTTCACCAACATAACTGGTTTTCCACATCCAGTACCTACAATATCTGAATGGGATGACTATCTTCCTAGATTTAGAGGATGCAAGGATAATCATCCCAGTGAGCATTTATCAAATTTTCATAAATGCATGCTTGAACATAATTTTGTTCACAAGGATGTCTTAATCAAGATGTTTATATTTTCATTAGAAGAACACGCTCATGAATGGTTTCAATCCCTTCTTGCTGCTAGCATTCATTCTTTGAAGGAGTTTCATCATTATTACAAAAACATTTATCCGGTTGATTTTCCTTTTGATAGTTGTTGTAAAGAATTTGAATTTGACATTCAACATTCAGTTAGTATTTCTTTTATTTGTAAGAATGTCCGTGACAACCATACTGTAGGACACATTTTTCCTTTGTTCAAAATTTTCTAGTAATTTTGACTATAATATAGAGGATGCTTATGTTGAGGAAGGAGAAGATGTTTCATTGTCTTCTGAATCTTCTTCTAAATTTGTTTTATAGCATGAGGTTGCTCGTCCTTCTATGCAAGACACAAAGGTTTTTGGCTCACCTATATATGATGAGTATTATAATTATGAAGATGATGGTATTTTCTATGAACAACATATCTCATCTTTTCTCTCTAAGGCCTTTGATCAGAAGTTGTATCACAACAAAAATTTAKATTCTCTCCTTGATAGTCATGGTTCAAGTGGAGGGAAAAGTTTCACATCAAYGCATAATGAAAACTTCAGCAGTAAGCCACTTTATGAAAGATATTCATCCGAAGTTGAGGAAGGMAACGATGGGGACCTGAAGCAGTTTTATGAACAAATTACTAAGCCTATTCCTTCACTAGYTGTAACAGATTATTTTCTAGAAGTCAACAAACCAATATCCGATATTAATGGTTCACCATCTTCAAAAGATATTAAKTCGGTTGGGATTGGCATTATTGAGCAACTCAGTTTAATATCTCATGAACAGAAAACTAGTATCACTTACAGAACAGACATCAAACAAGAATTGAGTAGCAGTGAAAGCAACTTGAAATCATGTTCAAATTTGCAAATAGTTGAACGTGGAAACCATTATCAGAAAGAAGATATGCGAAGACCTTTTGATCTTCAGTTGAAACAACAGGAAGAGGTTTTTATTTGTCTCTTTCATGATCTTTTTTATGATTATATGGAGTTTTCAAGAACTTCAAATGGAAAATTATTCTTGCTCAATGAAGGTTGGCTTTAATTCACTTTTCCATTTCACTTTGATATGCTATGGGTCTCTTTATTTTTTAGAAATAGAACAAGAGTTTCACCAATTAGAAAATTACTTGTATGGATTCATTGGAAGCATGCTTTTACCTGATCTAAAGGTAACAGTTGGTTAGAAGTAGGGCATGCAATAAGCTCTCTTCTTGAGCATTTGTTTTCACAGTTTGCATAGTGTAATCAAATTTGCAGTGAGTTTGGTTTTAGCATTTTGTTAGAGTTTGATAAGTTGCAGAAGTTTGAAGCCAGAGTTGAAATGATATTGATTGAATCCATAACCCAACGAACTAGGCAGAGCATAAATGTGGATGTTTGTAGAGGAAAATGTTTGCAGGTTGCATTGCACTGATGCACAGAGGAAAGGCACACTGGTCTACTTGTTCTTGATGCTTCACAGGGAGAGCATCATCCCCATAAGGAGACAATGTTAGTACTCAGTTTACAATGTTAAATTTTGGACTTTTGGTGAAGACAGGCACGCTACTGGAATAATGACATTCTTGCAGTGCCATTATAAAGCATCATATTCTTCGCCAGATTAGTTTTTTGCACCATATCTAAACTACTTATGTTTAATATTGTTTACAACCAAGAGTCAACATTGGCAAAAGGGCCAAGCTCCATTAAAGCCATCAGGCATAAAAAATCAAGTTCACAGGTTATCGAGCCAAAGAACCTGCCATCAAATACAACACAGGTTAGTACCTACTACTACTAACCACACAACACAACAATCATGATAAAGCTCCAACAACCAAGGAGTTCATGAGAAGAAAAATTTAAGAGATGTCACGGGTGTTGAAGTGATAAATTCAAGGCAATAAGGGAAAATTAAACAAGTATTGTTTTTATATTTATAGTAATATTGGATTGGCTTGGCGATAACAATAAATAGTGATCATATCAGCTGTGCAAAACACCAATTTCCAAGCAAACAAACATCACATGGAAAATTATGACAGATGGCTAATATGGGCATATAGTTGAATTTTGTGTTTACTTCTTATAATTGCACTAATAGTTTATTGATGCTTTCATGTATTGAAATCACCATGTGAATTATGGATAAGTCTAGTTTTGTATGTGCATAGAGGTTGTGTAAGTGCCCAGGTGATGAAAATCTTCCAGCAGAGACATCGGATGCCAAACGCTCAATCGATTAAGTCAAGAGATAAGTCACTCAACACAAGGCACCATGGGAGGAGCCCACAAAGAGTCTGTCTTCATGCACTACGCATCAATTTTGTCCACAACTGTCAACATTAAAAAGAATTAAAGGGTTTCTATCTCATGCATATGGATATTTTCCCCTGCATACATGAAAATAGAAAAACACCACGCAACACACAATGAGCCAGTGCACCTACAATCGAAACTTAAGTCAAGACCACAAGCCAAGCCACGAATTAAAAACACAAGCCATTCTTATGCTAGCTACACTAAAGCTAAAGCCATGATTCATGCTATGTGTCAACACACAAAAGAAAGACAAAGTCATTAATCAAGCCATAAATCAAGTTCATTGACCAAATCAGTTTAAATGTCTATGCAAAGTCTACATGCCAAGTCGACAAGTCAAGTCCATATGCCAAGCAACATATAAGTCATCAAATGCCAGCTAAGAGCCAAGTGTTAAAACATTGTGCAGAGGTCGATTTGGTTAATAGTGTTACATATGATGGGCGCACAATCAAGTTTGATGTTGGAATAGGTTACCGAAGGTCGCAACAGAGGCTGTGTTTGAATTATTAAGAACAAAGAAAAGCATAAGGGTAGCTCTAAGATTATTCATATGCAATATGCTGCTGGTTAGGAGTTTGTGACCCGATAGGGTAATGTGTTCACAATTAGAAAAGGCACAAAGCCTTAGGCTCCCTTACCCAAGGGCAAGGATGCCAAATTTGTCCATCATTTAAGAAACACCAGGAAACCCTGCAAATACCATGAAGCCGCAAGCAATTGAAGCAAAGATACAGGAAAATGATCGAGAGCCTCCTCGTCTAGTACATGAAAAATGAGATCAAAACTGGTTTTGATGAGGGGAAAGACCTCATTGTGAAGAACAAGGTGATTAAAATGGTCTATCTGTAAGGAGGAATAAGTCAAATAAATGAATGCCCAGGCAAGCACCGGGGATGATAACTATAGCTATCATGGCATCTCTCAAAATTACGATCCTAAAGGTAGTGGAAATAAACATTCAAGAAAGATAAAGTATTTTGATTAAAGGCATATCATCTCATATGTTAGGCATAGTATCAACAAAAGGAAATCAGATCCAGATTTTAAGGCAGAAATGAAGGAGATTTGATTATAATTTCAACAGTTTTGACTTTAGCAGCATCTAGCATCAGAGACACCTATTGCAACTACTTTCATTTTTCTTTTATGAATAGGATCTGTTTTCCAGGATTTGAGGCAATAGTTGAGGAATAGGTGCTCTAAAGATTTTCTTTGACATTTCTTGTTACATAAATATTTAGACAGAGGTTCATCCTTGGGGCACATTTGGTAGATGGCAAGAAATCAGGCAGTCAAGAACATGTGGCATTTAGTCAACAGATGAAGATCATTACTAGATTCAAAGAAAATTCCCAAAATTTCTTTCAGCCAAATTCTAGCAACTTTCCAGTAATTCGAAGATCAATGCATTAATTTTATTTTTAGTTTATTTTTATATTTAGAGGATGGTTTTTTATATAAATAGGGATTAAGTAATAGAAAGGGGAGAGGTGACCCGAGAGGGGAACTTGGGCAGAGGCCTATGTAGGAATTATTGTAAGCCTATGGGCATTTATTTAAGTATTCATTTCTGACATTGAACATCCCTGTGTATTGTTTTATCAGATTGTGATCTTTTCGTTTTACATTCTTTTTTTTTCTTCTTGCTTGAATGAATTATAGATATTGAGAATCAATGGTTGTCCATGAACAATAGATTTTTAAACAACAAAGAATTTTTTGTAATCTGCCTATTGCTTATGTGATTTATTTGAGTACTTGTCAAATCCATTTTGCAGAGAGAATCTCTATTTGGTGGATGTTCTACTATTTGTCACATTTTCCATTCTTCCATCCACCATTATATAATTATTTTGTTTGATATGCTACTCACTGGCCTTCAATCTAATAGGGTGTTTACTTGAGTCCATGCCCAATGGTGTTTTAACTGATCTGCATTTAGCTTGTTTCTCTTATTCTTTCTCTTATCATCTACCTGATCCACCTTATTTCAAAACCCAAACACATCCTTATTTATAAAATCATTGCAATAATTAAAGATGTGCTAGGCTTGACCCTATAGTAGTCTAGGGGAAAATTCTAGCACTAGCAATACCACTGCTTCTTGTCCATACACCAATATGAATGGTGTCTACCCTGTCAGTTTTTTACATGTGGTCCTATATTCCCACATTATTGTTGGTATCTTCAAGTCCCAATCATCCTTGTTGACATTGCAGATCTTTTTCAGTGCATTCTCTAGGATCTTATTAAAGGATTCCATTGTTCCATTTGCTTGAGGATGATATAGTGTACTCTTTTGATGATAAAATTCAAACTCATCATTCATATCCTTAATAGTGATGCTAATTAAGTGAGTTCCTTGATCACTCATCAAAATCCTTGGGCATCCAAATCTAGTGATCACTTTCTTAAACAAGAAGTGTGATGTTGTCTCTGCGCTGCAATATTTTACTGGTGTTTCTTCTACCCATCTTATTAAGTACTCTTTCTCGGTAATAATATACCTTTCTCCTGACCTTTTTGTTGGTGGGTTAATTGGTCCCAAAAATTCTATTCCCATTTTTCGAATACCTGCAAGTTTACTTGTGGTATTAGGGTCATCTCGTCCTGTCTATTAGGTTTACCAACCCTCTGACATACATCACATCTCTAGCACTAGAAATTTTAATCTCTATGAACAGTTGGCCACCATAGTCCTACACGCAATACCTTATGCACAATATCTTTTCCTGCATAATTTCCTCCTACTATTCCCTCATGGGCCTCTGCTAAAATTCTAGGTCTTTCATGTTATAACACACATCTTATCAAGATGTTGTATGCAACCATGTTGTATAAGTCTTCTACAATCAATTGATAGTCTGCAACTCTGACTACCATATTTTTCTTCTGAGCAGTGTTGAATTCTTGTGGTCCAGTCCCTGTACTCAAGTATTGAATTATTGTGGTGCATTCCTTGTACTCAAGTATTGAATTATTGTGGTGCAGTCCTTGTACTCAAGTATTGAATGATGTCAACAAAATATTCATCAGCTACTTTGACTAAAAATAACTGTGCATCTGGAAATTTGTCCCTTATATTTGTAAGTTCCTCTCCATTTATGATCCTTGACAGGTGATCAGGTCCTGCATTCAACTTCCCTAGTTTGGCTATCACTTCGAAGTCAAATTCCTAGAACAACAATAACCATCTACAAATTCTTCCCCCCAACACTGACTTATTGACTAGATATTTGAGAGATGAATGGTTTGTAAAAATATTGAAATGTTTTCCCAATAAGTAATGTATAAAATTCTGAAGTGCATAGACCATATCTAAGCCTCCTCTTTCTATGGTATTGTAATTATGGTCCGACTCTCACAATTTTCTACTAGCAAATGCTATAGGATGGTCCAACTCCCATGTTTATGGTTGCGCTAGAATAGCTCCAAGTGTTATGGATGATGCATATACATGCACATGGAATGTATTTTCCCAATCCAAGAATAGTAATATTGATGCAGTTACCATCTTTTCTTTTAGAGTGTCCAATCCTCGCTGACAATCCTCATTCCACTAAAACTTGCTATCTTTTCTCAACAGTTTTTCCATTGGCGTAGTGATCTGCGTATATGCTTTTATGAATTTCCTGTAGTATCCTATGTGTCCCAATGTTTCTCTTAACTGATGTATTGATTTTTGGTGGTGTTAGATTAACAATTACTGCAATCTTGGTAGGATCTACTAGCAAGCCTTGTTTGCATACTATATGGCCCAATAGTATCCCAAAGGGTGTTTCAAAGATGCACTTCTTGATTTTTAGTGATATTTGACACTACCTTCATATTTATAACATCGGCCTCAACACCTCTACATAATATTTCAAAAAACTATAGACTGTCCAATCATCTAGATATACCTCTATAAACCGGTGGATGAATTCTTTGAATGCAGCTATGACTACTCTGGAAAATATTATTGGTGCATTATTCAGTCGAAAAGGCATGAATGTGTACTGGTAGGACCCTCATTCTATAGAAAAAGTGGTCTTGTACCTGTCTTCTGGAGCTATCTTGATCTGATGGTAGCCTGAGAATCCATCGGTGAATGAGTAAGCTTCTCGACTTCCTACATCCCCGACACCTCATCTGTGAAAGGAGTAGGGAAAGGGTCATGTAGGAAAGCATAATTCAACTTCCTTATTTCAAAGAATATTATTATCCCTCCCTGCTTCTTCTCTTGAACTACCATAGGTCTTACCCATTCAGATTTCTCCATTCGTTCTATGATTCCGACCTCTAACATCCTATCAATTTTTTCTTTCATTTTTTGCTTATATATTGGGTTTATTCTATATGGTCTATGTTTGATCGGTCTTTCCTCAGATATGAGATTTATATTAATTTAACCTAGCTCTCCTGATATTCCTTTCATTTCTATGAACGTTTCTAGGAATAGGTCATTGTACTCACACAGTAGCTATGTTATGCTTTCTATTGTTTTCTCATCCCAATAGTCTCCAATGTTGGCCATTTTGGGATTCACAACTGTCCCAATGTTGACTTTCTTCACCTTGATCGACACAAAAAATACCCATGAATATAGAGGTGGAACTTCCGCCTCTCTTTCACCTTCACCTTTCGTTATCTGAATGTTGCATGGGTCATCTTCATTTGGTGCTTCTTCGTACACATGGTAGAATGACAATAGTTCTTTTAATGTCTGTCTATTCTGCTATTGATATTCGGTCATAAGTTTAAATTTTGTTTCTTTAATGAACATCGCCCCTATGATTTGTTTGAGTGATGAGTCTATGTTGGGGTTCTCATATTCAAATGAGAAAGTGATTGTAAAATCTTGCTGTAATATTATCTAGTTTTTAGTTCCTCTGCGCAATTCCTGGTCTGTATACTAGTTTGTTGGAATCCCTTCTAATATGTGAATAAAATGATGAGGCCATTCCTCTGGTGGTGTCATCCTCCATAGTGTTCTTCACTTCTCCAATTGTTCTATTGTTTCCCCTTTTCTGTCATATTTATGCAGTTGGTTGCTTCCCTATTTTGTGCCAAATCTGATGCGCAGTAACCGCTTACATTGGTACCAATCCTTGACTGTCTCTTTGTGTGCACCCCACCATATTGCAAGTGTTTCCTTGAGTGTTATATCCATAGCTAAGAGAATCATATTTTCTAATTCTTCCTCTTCATATATTGTTAATAATGCTTCTAAGTCATTCACCCCATGGAAGTTGGGAGGTTCCCTTATCTCTGTACCTACTCGTCTTACTGCACGATCTATTCTTGTGCATCTTCTTTTGGAGACTTCGTGTAACCTCTGCTGCCAATTCTCTAATCCTATATCTGATTCCGACGTGCATGACACGATAATTATCCAACTGAGTACCCCATATGCAATGGAAATCACATAATCTTTTTCTCATGCGGTTGTTCTATACAACTGGTTAATTTCCTCCAAGTCTAAACAAGTGGGTTCTACAAACCTTTCCCCTTCTGATGGGTCCAATGGTTCAATGAATATGTATTATCCCGACTCAAATGTCATCTTCCTCATCTTTAATTTGATTATGGTCTGATTGTCAAAATCCCAATCCAATCCAAGAAATGTTGGATAAGGTGTTGTTCCATCCAATATCTCTATCACTTCGAAATCAGATTTAGTGAACACTCCATCCAGATCTACTGTCACCCATTTTAGCCTTCCAATTGGTAGAAATTTGTGTTGATTTGCTAGTTTCAACTTAACAGGTGAATATCCTAATGTGGGCTCTCCCATACATTTCCATGTCTTCTTGGGTAACACATTTACTTCAAATCCTAAATCCATTATAATATCTCCCATGTTGAAATCTCCAATGTTGGTGTTCAGTCAGAATTTTCTGCTTATTCTCCTCCTTGTATGCAAATGATTAACTATTTTATGTTCTATCTTTCCTTCTACCTTTGTGCTATATCTTTATAGCATATTTTGTAACATTTTAACAGGTGATGGATCATTTAGTAGTTTAACACAGGATTGAAAAAAACACGTAATCATACATACTTGTCCTAGGGGTTGTGCTTCTTTAGTGTGATCCAACACTAGAGGAATCTCATATGTTGTTACTTCATGAGTATGTTGCATAGTTGATGTCAATGCAATGTCTGGCTTCAAGAATTCTTGTCTAGCCTTCTTGAATATCTCTTTTTCATTCTGCACATGAAGCTGCTTCTACGCTTTGGCATTATTCTTCACCCATTGGTGTTGTGATGGATCTTGTCTTACTGTGTCATTTCATGTCTTAGCTCCTCCCTTAATAATTATGTTGATATTTCTTCCGTCATCCCTTTCTTCCACCAAAATCTACTGAACATTCTGATTGTTCTGATTTCTCTTTTCCTGGATCTTCCCCAATAGTGTAGGAAATTCTTCTGTATCATGATCTGATACACGAAAATACATACATGTCATAGGTGGAAGTGGACATAATCTTGCATAGTGCCTTGGTTTTTGACAATTGTGGCATACGACTAGTCCTCTTCCTCTTCCTCCACCTATGTAGCCATCTCGATCTCCTCGTGGTGCGTGTGATTATAGTGTGGTTGCGCGGTATTGTACTGTAGTTGTGCAATGTTTTATTTTTGTTGCACATTGTTATACGGGGTTGTTACTTGGCTAGAATGTGGTGCAAATTTCTCAGTCATCATTTATTCCTACACCCTGTAAGCATATGATGTTATTTCCCTCATCGGGTCCATGGTCCTGCAATCCTTGTGATCATGACCTACTGACTTGCAAAAGTTTCAATATGAAATCTTAGGTACTATATGGTATTTATGCATCATTGGACAATGATATGGATCATGCCCCTTTTTCTTACATATCTCACACCATAGTCCTCCTATGGGCAACAATTTTGGAAATCCTGTTGACATGTACTGCATAAATTTTTGGCATCCATTCTTATGGTGTCCTTATGTCTTACATGTGGTACACCAAACCAATTCTCTTTTTTCTTTCCCTTTGTTCTATTTTAGCTAAAATGTTAAGTTCTTCATATCCTCCTTCAACTCCTCTATGGTTGGATCAATATTATGATATTGGTTCTATTCCATTTGTAGGACTGCCTGTAGAGCCTCTGCCTGGGTTTGAAACTTCTATTGTCGCAAGGGGTATTTAAAGTGTGGTAGCAATGAATTGACCAACAAATACCTATGTTGCATATATTGCATGGCATACTTTAGCTTTCCATTCAATCGTTTAAATATCTGGTCAATCTCCCACACAGATTATCCTAGTTTCTGTCTAATCTCTATCATCTCATTCATGTATTGATCCTCTGAAATATGCTTCTAGAATTCATTTATCAATATATTTTTGATATCTCCAATCGTTTTGGTTGTCCTTGATGGACTATTTCCAACTAAACTCATGTACAAATCCAATACATGATCTCTTAGCGTGATAGATAACTTTGCAAGTTTAGTGTCCTCATATGTGATCTATTTTTCTTCCCATATATTTTCACAAATACAAGTTCTTCTATGGGTCCTTTGATGTCTCTCCTTTGAATTCTGGTAACCTAATGGTAGGATCATGTCCTGCCATCCTGAATGATGAAATACTACCTCCACACAGTGTAAATACTTGACTAATTCTTCCTAAACTGGCTCCCCCAATTGTTTTTCCCTGTGTAGATGTACTTCTTGTTGTCTTCCTTCTCCCAAATTTCGGTTCTCTAAATGGTGGTGTTCTTATTGGTGTATTGGTTGCACATGGGTTTATGGGTTCCACACTCACACTGATATGGATAGGAGTGTTTCCTTTTATTCCCTCTCTTGGGCCTCTCATTTTCCTCTCATATGTCCCACGCAATATTTCCTCAATCTTATCCACAGTCCAGAGGTCCTCTACCTCTTCTTCATCACTTTCCAATCCCTCCCTCATGGCTACAACTCCCTTCTTGGTGTTCATCTTATATTTGTAGGGTACTCCACTGCGGGTTCTTCCAACTATTTCCATGATCTACTTGATCTGGTCGTAGTCCATCATGATTGGATCCAAGGCCTCCTCCTTATTTTCTTTATCCATTTATCCCTCCATTTCTCCTTCTCTTGTCAGTGCTTCCCCCCTTCCCCCATGCACGTAGATAAGTTTAGTTGTATGAGGCCATTTTAATTACACCTTTGTTATATAGTAATATCTTAATGGAAGTGTATAACGATCTAATATACCTACCTCAAGGTCCCTCCAAGAACTCTTTCTCTGCTGCGTTGTAAGACTTTGTCGTATCTACTGCCAATTCTACGATAAATCCTACAACAATGTTGTCTAACCAAAAATATATTGCACGCGTAAATCTATTATCAACTTGTTGTAACTACATGATCTCTACATAAATCCACTCTACCTGTCTAATTCAATTTGTATGATGGTTTTTTTTCAACCTTAATATCCACTCCTGCAACACATGCGGGAAATCATAGAAAAATACTTCATGCAATTTATTGAATACGTACTTGTCCAGGTATTTTCACGGTGTCAACTTCGAGTTTCTATTATCTTTTGGTGCAAACACTAACTCCTTTGTTTTCAAGCAGCTCTCTATCTCTACCTTCGTTGGGTTCCACGGTCTCAACATCCCCTTTTAGATTCTCATTCTTTTAACGTCTTGTCATCCGATCCCATTCTTTTGACGTGTCTTCCGCAAATATGATTCACTCAATCCCATCCTGTTCCAACCAACCGTAAACATAACCATTTGTTTGTTTCCATTTGTTTATTCTAATTTATCAGTGATCTATTATGATCCTTCCTTACTATCATATATTGACCCAGGTTCATATTGAACAAGATCCCAACAAAATCCCTCTAAAACTATCGCCCCCCTAGTAAACCAGAAGGAAACGCAACACACAGGGTGTACTGTGCAGTCTCACCCGAGATAGCTCTATGGGTGGCTGCAATACTCAGGTGTTTGCATCTTGAGAATGAGTGGATATCTATGGGTGTACCTTGTGATATTTATTTATTCAGTCTAACATATGATTAAAKAAATCATTCTATTCATGCATGTGAAATATCATATCTAACTAGTTCCTTCATTCATTCATCTAACATTCAATACTTAACAACATTACATATGCATACATTCAATCACACAACACAAGTGTTACCATGGTTCACCCCCTCCTAGGMTACGTCCACAAATATCTAGCTCTCAAGCTCTTTATTATGGTTCAGTAATATTTCACACTGCGCATGTTTACAAACTAACTCCTCGATCCCTATGAGGCTAAATAGATTGCACCAAGCTCCTCATCCTGTGATATAACCCTCAGGATCGAGTCGCTCGTTGCTTATATAGATCACCAGCTTATGGAATAGTACAGTTCTTACAAACCTTACAACTTTTGAACTCTCCATGTTCCACTGGTCTCTCTGACATCCCATTCTATCCCCTAAGTACTACTTATTTATATTCTTGGCTCATCAACCATTACATTACATTGCAAAAATTGTAACCCTAATGTCATTAGGTCTTCCTTTCATGCACACCTTACATGCTTCCCTCACACGTGATGCTTTTCCTTACAGATGTTCTTTCTTCCCTTCATGATTTTCTTCCCAAAAATAGCCTTTTCCCTTGATTGGGTCTACATCCAACAATGTTGAACATGGGGAGTCCATGCAGTAGACACTAAAAATCAAAGAACCATCTTTCGAGAAGTATGAAGTGTTTTCATAGATAGATTCAGAGAAGTCAAATAGAAGAAGTACATAGTAACATATTGATCAGTTGAGACATTGTGTTCCCACACAAGTATCATTTGGTAGGAAGAAGTTTATGATTATATTGTACGCATGTATTCAAGCAGGGATATATTCAGTACATTTTTTTCCAGACATGTAGATTTTGATGAGAATATAGATCAGATTTGTGGACATATTTGATTCTTTTTTATCAACATGAACATGTGATGATCAATTGTATTATATTCAAGAGAATTTTGTAGAATGGTACAGTGACAGATGGGTCAACATTGTGGACAATTGAGTAGTAGGGCTATGAGTAGTTTGTGACATATGGACATACATGGATTCATGAGAAGCTTAATAGGTACATGAAACACATGTCAGATGCATAATATCATATTTACAATTGGAATCAGTGAAATTAGTTGCAATCAGTTGGTCACAAAAAGGAAAGAAGTGAAAGGTATAACATAACAGGGAAAGAGAAACCATCAGCATAAGCTATATCATCAGAAGGACATTGTTGAACAATATGATAAAGTGTACATGAGAAGTAAATGAAGAAATTGAAATTTGAATGATTTTTATATATGTCAGTGAAATTCAAGAGGAAGAAGAAATTGACAATAAATAACACTAGAAGAGAGGAAAGGAAACATATACATCTTACATAAAATTCAAGGGAAGAAAAATCATCAGATAGAGAGATCCAAAAAGGAATACCAGTAGCATACAAATGGATATACATACTCATAGGGGGATATATTCTTTTACCCATGATTTATTATAGCAGGTACAATATTAGAAGGAGACATATTGATAGGGGGAGTTAACCTTTGGTCAAAGATGAAGAGGAAGAACATAGGAATGAATACAGGGGAGCATCCCCAAGGGGAAATACCCTTTTCCACTAATGTCAAATGGGTGGAGATGGAAACATTGATGAGGAGAGATGATCACAGGGGGAGAATGAGCATGAGTGTTTCCATGTCTAAGTGTTGCCATCAATTCCAAAGGGGGATATTGTTGGACAGTTGGTTTTGGAAATTGGTTGTCATTGATGTCAACCCTTGGAGAGTGATATTAAATATTGATGTCAACCCTTAGAGATTGATGTGCACCCTTGGAGAGGTCCAAAGATGTTGGAAAGTTGATTTACATTTGTATGGTCAAGACTAACGATGAGTTAGTTGGGTACATTTTATGTAGTCTACATGTAGCCCTTAAGGTGTGTTTATGGGACCTAGAATTGACTAAGGAATATGGACATGAAGGAAAATGAAATTTTAGGTAAGAGTAACATAGATGGATAATAAACGTTGTTCCATTTTTAGTGATATGTGGAATTTCGCGTGGTTCCTCCTAGTTAGGGAGATATGGCCTTGTAAAGTTGTAATCCCCAAGAGTGGTCAAGAAGCTCCTAGTGGGCTACAAGTCTTGGTGAAAGGGTGAAGTGGTTGTAACAAGAAACCCCTAAAATAATGAAAGAGATTACCTAGCACAAGTATAAATACACCTGAAAGAGTCTCTCATTTGGAAATACACACTTACATTGAATATATATCCTATGAATGTTATGGTCTATATTTTGGTAAATATATTAGTGAATTTGAGGTTGAATCTAACATATCAAGTTTGAGGAAAAGAAGGAGTTTGAAGGAGAGAAAGTTTCGGAGTTGCAGAAAACTAGAACCCCTAGTTTTCTGATTTTATATGTGGGTTGCATAAGGAAATGTCATGTACATACACGATATGCAGGAGGACAGGTCGCGTACATATGCAGGAAGCATGAGGACATGTTGTGGATATGAGGCAAATCTTTGAAGAAAAATTATTTTTGTTTGAGTTGCAACAAGGTTTGATGGTACAACACAATTTCTACAGGATCTAAGATGGTATGCTTCAAGTTTTCATGAGTAAAGGTATGTATTTTATGTATTTTTTTTAGGATTGTATATTGGATGGTATGGAAAATGCTTAAGGCATGTCTTGGAATCCCTTGATGGTACATGAATGCATATGGTTGAGGTGATATTGTTGCATACTTGAGATATACTCTTGGTACTTGGTATATGGTTGTTATGGTTCATTGTTAGAGGCACATCTTTTTGACATTTGCATATACATGAGGCTTATCTTATGGTACATGGCATGATTGAGAGTTATATGGTATATGGTTGAGACACATTTCATGGTATATGGTATATGGTATAGGTGTTGATGTACATTGTTGATGTACATGGTTGATACATGGTATGTTAGATGATTGGTACTTGGTATTCATGGTTGATGGTTGAGGCATATGGTACATGTTGAGGTGCATGGTTGATGCACAGTTTGGTATAGGTGTTGGTCCATGGTTGATGCACCCATTGTGGTATAGGTTGTGGTACATGGTTGATGCTTGGCATGGTACAATACTAGTACATGGTTTTGAAACAAAGTTTATTTTTCTTTTCTAAATCCAAATCTCCTTTTTTCTCTAGTTACAGAGTCGCCCTTAGTTCTAAAAAGGGGTAAAAAAGGTCTTTCAGGATTTTTGGGCTTCAGGGTTTGACTATTCACAAAGTATGTTTTTTAATAACAACCCCAAAAGTCTTGGTACCAAAGTCTCTAAAAAGTGATTGTTTAAAAGGAATTGAAAAGATTTTAAAGTAATAATTAAAAACGTTAACAACCTTCTAATCCTTTCACATGTTCTTTTTTGGCCATCTCAAGTTAAGCAACATTTCAAATATCCCGACGTGCTTTTCACGAAATAGCTTTTAATCATGATTAATTAAGGTTTAAAACATACTTAACAGATCGTTAATAAGTCACAATTTGGGAAATCAAAGAGTCGACCTTGAGTCTTCTTAAACCCTGATTCCTGAAGTCCTGAAGTTATTAAAAGCTAATGCTATGTTTATTAAGAAGTAAGAAGGTTTAATGATAATAAATCCCATCGTGATTTCGTGATTCAAGATTTCTTGCATTAAAGAGTCGTCGGAGTCTCGATAATCCAATCCACGAAAAGTAAACACTAACCCCTGACCACGATTAATTAAGGGGTCAAAACAAGTGGTTAGCGCCTAAATAAATCCCATCGCAGTTTTGCTACTCAGGATTTACTTGTGTCATGCCTCTTGGGGACACAATACTCGAAACTCTGAAACACAAATTCCCGAAAGAATTAAGTTCTTAAACTTAATTAACTTAATTTAAAACAAGCATTAAGGGTATTAAGTAACTTTTCATGTTTCTCTATTCGGGATTTTTCGATGACATTCCTTTCGAAATCCCAATTTTGAATTGCCGATATGTGGCAGTATCTATAACGGATTAATCGAGATATTTTTTGACATAAAGTGTGTATCTCCATGCATACCATCCCCATTAAAGAATTTAATTTTTATCGCCTGTATCGGTACGCTAAATTTAAGACAGGTTAAAGGTTAATAAAGGTTTATAGACTAGGAGTGAGTTACACTTAGAAGAAGTCATGCATTTCTTCTCTGCAACAGGTTTTCATTTTAGCACAAATGACATGGCACCCAGAAAAGTGCCTAAGAAGAGTGAGGAGGCAGGTGAAAGATCAAATCTAGATGGAGATGTTATATCTGACACTACACCACATGCTATGGATTCAGTCAAATCTTGGAGGCAGATTTTTGAAACTTTAGACTATGAGATTAGGAATTGCCTCGATGATTTTGGAAATGAAAGGACTAAAAATAAACTCAGAGACATAGTAGAGTCTGATCTTCACAAAATATCCACACGTCCGAGACTCATGCCATACAATGACATGATAAGATGGGCTTTAGAGAAAATTGGCATTCAGACAAGGAGCATTCTAGACAGCCAAAAGGTCGGCGTTGACTCGTTCAGACCCAAGCACATCCAGGTAATGTATAAATTACCCTCTACTTATAAATACATTTATAATTCTGAATTTGTTGAGGAATTTCAAAGAAAGGAATGTACATAATTCGATCAACATATCCAGGTATAATCAAAGAATGGTGGGGAATTCCAGCAATATTTAGAGATGATACCCATGGCAGTTATGCCACAGCTTCATTAAATGAATACATGGTTTATATAGATTTGATGCTGTGTAGACATTTCAGGAAGAAAAACCCTACCCATTTCCCTACAGAATGGGTGCCACTTATACACGAAGTAGCTGAGTGTTACAGTTTCAACTGGGGTAAAATTTTATCAGATAATCTAACTAAGGAGATTGCAGAGTACCAAACAACAAAATTGAAAGGCCGACTTGCATCTTTTTACATGTCTTCATATATTATGGATGTTATTTTTTACATGACTCCTTTCCCCTTGATGAATTGGAGCTAGAACCCAGCCCTCACGGAGCCCATTCATGTTTATCATTCTAAACTATGGGAGGATAATGTTAAATATTTATTTTATGAAATTTGTCACTACGTGGTGATACCTTTGCACCAAATTTTGTATGGTTATGCACCCCCTCGTATTTTAGAGTCAATCGTGGGAAACCTCAAGGCGATTGCAGATTGGTTTATTGAAGAGGGTTTCTCCTATGTCAGGGTTTTCGGGTGCTCGATTTCTCCTCACGCACTTCCAAAATTCCTTCCCGACAGACTAGTGTGTAGGGAGGTGGCCTGCCAAATAATAATAGGTGGCATCAACACATAATTGAAAGCATCTCAGAAGACGTTCTGGCCACTTTTTCTTGTACAGATTGGGAAGTGTTCACTGCTTCACTTTGGTCATTCCAAGGTTGAAGCTGCAACACTGGAAGACATCAAATTGGTAGATCTTGAACTCAAAAAACATGACCCTTATCAAATTGTACGAAATCATATTGCTCATTGAAATATGAATATGTATGAACATGAAGCTTCTCCCTGTGACAACATGTTCAAGGGAGCCAGAACCTATGAGGAAATATTAGAAAGAGTTTAGGAATTATCACCCAACCTACGGACTATCTTTTTGACTTTCTAGAAGCACAGGCAAAGTGGTTTGTCGAAGATACTATAGGGAGAATAAAAAACCCCTCCTCCATATCAAGGAAGTATTCCCCCAGGTTTCAGATTAGAGGCTCATGATAAAGAGACTGTAGAAGAAAATCCAAAGAAGATTGAAACATCCTCACAAAATGTAGAAGCTTCACAATCAAATAATCCAGGGTCTGAAAAAATTTCTAAATACGAGACTCCTTCAAATTCAAGTCAAATGATTCCACCTTCATCTTCAACTATTCCTATTGATATCCCCAAAACAATAGGAGAAACTCAATCTTCATAATTGGGCACCCCTATTGCATCATTAACTCCTATAGAGTCAACTTTTGGGACCCTCCATCTAGAATTTATAGAGATACCTTCCTTTGACTACTTATTCAGTAGGAAGAGGAAGGTTGTAGTAAAACAGGAGATGCATTTGAGAGAAGTCACAATGGTGAAGAAACACGGAGTGCTCGTAGATTGGAAAAACCTAGAAGAGGAAGACTTCGCCACAGAAGTAGTAGGCTCTATGGGAGCTTTGGAAACTACCAATTTATTCTCAGTTGACTCTTTGAAAACAAGGCTGAAGCCGAAAACTCAAATGATAGATCAATTCCAGGACTAAAAAAGGCACATAGGAAATAATATTCGAGAGGAGGTAAATCAAAGAGTTAAAAATGCCAGGACTGCTGACAAGCAGGAAATGAAATTATTGAAGTCTAGTTTAGAGGAAGTGAACAAGAAGATGCAGATGATTCAAATATAGGTTATTCGATAGGAAGAGTTAGTGAGACAGTTGCAGCCTGAGTTGAATACCATTAAAGGGAAAGTTGTGAATATAAGAACATTTCAAGCCCAAGCACTAGAGGTGCATGAGAAACTATAAGAGGAACAAGAAAACATGCTTTCTAAAATAGAAATCATTCAAAACTACTTTCTGGAAGTAAGCCACTCACTGGATGGCATTTTTTTAAAGGAAAAAGATGCCACAACAGCTCGTGTTTCTTTTCGAAAGGCATTAGTGTTTTTGGCTAGAGAGGAAATACCAACAATCCCAAAAATGACTATAGAAGAACAGATCAGGGGAGACATCCTATTAAAAACATGTTAGACCAATATTTTCGAAAGAAGGAAAATGGCAAGAGAAGTTAGGAAAGAATGTGAAKAAGTGTTTGATCAGCTAGATACAAAAACACTGGGCATTGGCAAAGGTGATTGTCCTAGGATATTAGGATAGATCAATGTTGTAAGGTATCAACTRCATATCAAGGAGAGATGGAATGAAGCCCAAATCGAGATTTCACAATTGAAGCAGCTTGACACCACCCAAATGGATAAGTGGCTAATAAATCCAAATCTACATTTGCAGTCGACAAAGTTTGACAAGGGAAAGATCGAAKATAGGATGCCCAAAATTAAGAGGAAGTTGTATGTGTTTGAGTCAAAGGACACGTCAGAACCTTCTAGAATTTTGGTGCAGTTTCTAGACAGGTGCATCGAGTGTTTGGGACTGACCGAAGGAATCGTTTCAAAGAAATGATTAGGCAATGCATGTGTGCTTATTTTTGTCCAACTGGTAGAAAAGTAAAAAGTAACCGAGCAAAATGGTTCGAATTTTGTATTCTGTAACTGTTAGCACCTAGGAGATTAGGAGAATACCAACCATCTAGGGTTGATGATTTTCTTTGTATAAATACAATTTTGAAAGATACATCAAGGTTTTTTTCCTTGGCCGATTATAACAAAGAAATGCTTCATTTGCCAGAATTAATACAAATGCAAATCGAAGACTCCAGATCCCGTCAAGTTTGAGTTATTTGTTCCTCTGTTATTTCATATTTAATACCATCCCTTATACATCTTTGATGAATTATTAGCTTCAATTTAGTACAACATCTACTGTGGTCATTGATTATTTTAGACATCTAATTGTTTATAGTTTTTCCTCTGTATCGGCTATCAATGGGTACAAGACCTGTGAATTATTTAGATTTCTATATCTTATGCTTCATTAAAGTTTTGCTTTTCTATTGTCTTCTTCTATCACAAAGTGAGATTCTTCCTTGGTTGATGCCTCACATTGTTCCACAACTTTATGTTTTCTTTCATTTCATGCATGATTTTCAGTTTAACTTAGATACGGGAAACGACATTTGATTTTGTTATACTATTAATTCAAAATTTGGGATTTTTTATTACATAATATAAAATAGAAACAACAACCTAAAAACAACAACAAATATTTAAAACTCTTTTTCCTCTATGACAGTACCTGTTACGAGACAACCCAATATCGAACCTGGTCTCATAGACTAGACCAATATCACTTTAACTCTTTTTAACACCATCTTAAAAAATGCTACCACCCGGGTTGAACTTGAACGTTCATGGGAAGTCATTGAGTAGGACATTAGAATCCAGGAACAATTGGAAGCTAGACAAAGACAACTCAGAAATCAACCATAGCTCCTTTTCCCCTAAGAGTTTTTTTTTTCCTTTCTTTATATCATACACCCTCTTTTTGGATGCCTATACTTTATACTTTCAAGCCTTAAGTATAAACTTTGGAACAACATAAACTTTTGGTGTCGTTGTCGAGGACAGAGAGATGAAATTATTTTTCCTGGGAGAACGAAATTCACATGTTTCCTTCTTTGATAGTGAACAAAGAATGAACATATTATTAAAGGCTAAGTTTTATTATTCACTTGGAAACTCCACAATTTTAAATAAGCTGGCATCCTGTCGAAGGAACACCAAAGAAAACCCAGATGATAAGCATACCTCGCCTGTTTCCGACCTTGAAAAAAAACTGAAACCAAGAGG
Source organism: Picea engelmannii (assembly GCA_009831015.1). Lineage (NCBI taxonomy): Eukaryota > Viridiplantae > Streptophyta > Pinopsida > Pinales > Pinaceae > Picea > Picea engelmannii. Next base: position 1,001,937 of record ML778744.1, read on the forward strand.
ATTCCTTAAGCAAGATACACGCTTATGAAATGTTCCATGGAATGAATTCCAAAGAAGTGCATTCTTCAATAGGGATGGTAACTATTCTAGCATTGGAGTTTTCCACAAATCTATTCAATTATTCTTTTTCTTTCTTGTTTTCCAGTTATGTATTCTTCCCTATTTTTTCCTGTGACTCAATTGCATTTTTTTTCTCATATTCTTCTTTCTTCCTTTCCTCTTTAGCTTGAGTATATAATCTTATTTTCTCTTGTTTTAAAACTCCATATCCTCTTCATATTTGTTTTCCTTTTCAGTGTTCCCTTTTCTCCTTTCACCATTTTTTCTAGGGTTTCATATTGATTGGTTCTCTTCCTTTCTAGATTTTCCCTTTTCCTTTTCCGATATCTTTCTTTTGCCTCTTTGGATATCATTTCTATGTCCTCAACTTTCTGTGCTTGTTCTTTTTATTTATCCTCTAGATTTTCATTGTATTTTTCTATTAACATTTTGAATTTCTCTTTGAATGCATACCTATCTTCATCTTCTAGATTTTGGAGGTTTTCCTTGGTCGGTTCACTCTACAACCTATCTAATACTTCTTCAAAAAATAAATCCTCTTTGAAGGGGTTTTTTGCAAAGTTCACTTCATGAACGACTTGTTCTGTGAGCTTAATTGATCTTATATGGTCATACACTATATTATGAGGACCATGCCCCTTTGAGCTCCCTGTTCACAAGCATATTTATCTCAAGGCTCCAACTTCCTTCTCAACATGGGGTTTGTTGGAAAAAGTATATCTACCTACGTGCAATGGGAAAATCAGCTAGTATTTCTTGTTTTCCTCTACTAGATAGGATGTGATCCCTTTATCTACTATTTGATATGTGATTTACCTAGCTAACAACTTTTCAAGAACATACTTGCGCAAGAGATGTGGTGGCCGAGTACTTCGATACAACCTAATATAGGTATAATATTTATTTACATATCAATATCCTATCACTTTTAGGGTTTTTATGGATACTTGGGATATCCCGTGTGAGTAAAACCCATAAATGAATTTGTACAGAGGAGCTAAGAAATAGTCGCATATGCTATACAAATATCCCTTGTAATTTATTTCCCATAATTCTGAGCAATAGATATGTATTAGAGTATGACTTGGGGTCCAACTCCATTCGAAAGTCCATAAATTGTGTGTAGAGAAGAATACATCAATAATATATTTCATCGTATAACATCTAGGTTATTTCATACCTGTAGTTGTCATATCCTTGTTGAGAATGTTGAAATCCAATACATTTTCCCAATTGAACACTTGTTTGGTCTTCACCATTGTATACGCCATTGAAAACCATTCCATTATGAAGTGTGTGATGGTCTATTCACCCTATAGTTTGCAGATGATTGTGTTCAACAACTTGTATGGTCTCTTTAGGTATAGTGCGGGGATATATGTTTCTCCCTTCTTAACTTTTCTTTCATCCCCAAAGAACTAATCTTCGATTAGATCTTCGAAGTCTTCATTCTCCGCCCAAAAATTCTCTGAAAATGACTCATCCAATGATACTATAAGTTGAGGGGTTTTATATCTTATCTTGATATCTACAGGATTTAAGGAAGTGATAATAACTTTAAACTCATTGATTATGGTGGTCGTTTCTTTCTGTAGGTAGGTAAAACACCATCGTTCAACATCGTTGTAGGGGAAGAGCATTGAGTGAGATGCTAGGGTGTGAATCCTACTTCTTCTAATATTTTGATATTCATCTATGTCTTTGTCATCGGATGGATACTCCTTATTCTGAAATATTCGATAGATTTCATGATATCCTGTGGAGTGTTCTCTTCTATTGAAGAAATTGGTGTCTGTAATAGTTATAGAATCCAGGATCGTAATAGGTACAAGCCCAATAGCTTCCATGTTATTTTCTTTATTGGTCTTCATAAGGGACATCTTGTCGTTTGGTTATGATGTTACATAGAAAGAAAATATTGGACACCTCTCAATGGGTTATAGAAAGTATTAAATTTAAAACATAAAGGGTACATACCCATTTTCTCCCGTCTACTTGAGGCTTCAGAAAATTTTGAGTTTATCTAGCTAACACAATATGTGCATTTACACTTTCATAGGTTCCTCAGATGTAAAAAATATATCGATTTATCTTATATCAATATTCTTATGCTTTACTCCCCCCCCCCCTTTACCCATTTAATAAATGTTGGTTGGTTATAGCTTCGACCTGGTCATACTCATACAACTTCCATTAAATTTGCAAGGAAAGATTTGTGCTTGTTACCGTTGTGTCATCAGAGTTGTGTTATCAAGGCCTATGGTAAGAGTGTAGATATGATTCTTGATCATGTCATCGTCAGAGGATTGATAGGGGAAATTATTTTGAAACATTTGAAGGCATAGAACTCTTATAACGATGATTATTTATAATTCATTTGTTTATCGTCAAGAAATGTTCTAAGGGAATAGGTAAGAAATTAATTGACTATGTTTTATGTATTTATTCATTCATGTATCTCGTGTTATGTATCATTACCCTTATAAATTTAGTTTACCAACTTGAGAAAATCATCATATGTCGAAAGGCCATGTGGAAGATTAACCTTACAGGGTTACAATATCATCATCAAAAGAATTGATCGGGATGAGGCAATAGACTATATGAAGGAGATTGTCAACAAGTATAGACGAGATGACTTCTTGATGGCACAACTTGGGTAGTGTCATTGGGATAGCTTTACTAATAATGAATATGAAAAACTCGTTGCATTCTCCGATGACAAAGAAGTAATATTAAAAAAAGGTGCACCAATGGGATGCAGCCACATAACATATATGATGTGATGTAAATATTTGCACTTAATTGAATTAGAGTATAGAATTGTTTTAGGATCCTACTTTCCACATTATACATGATTGGGTATTGAAATATTAAAGGACAAATATCCTTCTCACATGTATGCATGAAAATATTTTCTTGTTGTATCCTATTTAACTTGTGTATCTGGTTTTCATCAAGAGTTTTCTTGAAAGGGTGCATCGAGAGGTATGGAGGAAGTGCCCGCTATCTGTCCAGACGATGAAAAGTGGTTTGGATTGAAAATATTGCATCAATTAAAAGAATGTATAAAGTATACAAGATATAAGGTGAAGGATTCACCTTCATACACTTACAACGATTAGTTTATGAAGAATCCAAAGACTAATCTCCCCCTAACATGTGTTCATGAAACAAAGGATCATGGAAAAGGTATATGGATTCCTGCATTAAATCAGATATCATAGTTGGATGGATTGGTCGGGGAATGTATTCTCGTTAGGTGTGTGTCTCCTTCGATACCTAGTCCTAATGATACAACTTAAGACTGTGTCATCGTCAGATAAAATGGTCTGGAGATGTATACAATGTGACTCCAACAAGAAGGCCCGAAAAACCTAAATCAATGGTCACAAGGATAAGGGGATTGTGTATTATTACAGAGGGACTTCCCAAAAAAGGCTTAAAGTTTGACTAGAATAAAGAGGGGACCAATGATCAATGTAACTTGAAGGTTCCATTGTTGGTCAATTTTTCTTTAGATCAAATTCATAGATTATGTGCAAAAGGTAGTCTTACAAATGAATAGCTAGTTAGTTTAGTATCGGTAAGTATCTTGCCAAAAGTTTAGTAGGTGGGTGTCTGCTAAAATCCTCAAAGCTCAATAATTTAGGTGGGTTGTTGTGAATGTCACAACAAGACCATAGAACCAATGTAGGTTCCAACACACCCGTCTTTGGTGATTCCCTAAACTCTTATATGAGTGTTGGTGTAGGGATGTTCAAGGACTCCTCACTGATGAGTAAATTTCCCCTTCCCCCACCACCTCCTATTTCAACTATTGCCCTGATCAATATAATCTCATTGTTTACTAGTGGATACATTGGGTATTTTGATCCTTGGGTGGTTCCTTGTCCTGAGGAAGTTGAGTCTTATGGAGCCATCATAGTGCTCATAGTGGTTGATATTTTCTCCCTAACAATATTGTCATTGTTAGCCAATACTGGTTAGCAATTCCATCCACATATGGAGTGTGATAAACCTACTCTGCTTGCATAGCTTGTTGACTCTTTGAGTTCACATGATTTCCTATGTAACACCCTCATTTTAATCCATATGACTAGAATGTATTATATAAATGTGACTTATTTTGGTGAGCCGATACAATTGGAAAGGGGCCATAGTGCCTACAAATGTAATAATTCTCTCTCTCTCTCTCTCTCTCTCTATATATATATATATATATATTGTTGGTTGTAGGATGGACAAGGAAAAGAGATAGGGGGCTATGATTCCACATGAGAGGGGGCTATGATTCCAATATTTGGGTTGTTTGGGGGTTCACTTTTACACTATTTCCTTTGGTTCTTCATTAATTGTTAATCATTTCTTCACTCTTGTTCATTCATGTTCTCTTGGTATGGGAATGGAAATGAATGGTTGTAGGTAGAGAGCCATAGCTAGATGGTTGTGAGGAATTACTTATCATTCCATGAGGGAATGGATGCATTGTGCATGATATTGATGGTAGTTATGAAAGAACCATCCACAACTAAGATGCCTTGGAGTTTCCATCATGGATATTTCCTGACTAGTAGCACTAGATCCCTGGAGAGAAATGGAAGAGCCTAAGGGACTGCATGGAAGAGAAATGTGTTCATTTCTTTGGGTTCTGTATGATGGAGGGGAAGAGAGATGGAAGTTAGGATTTGTTGTGTGGTTGGGAAAACATGAGATCTTTTTAGGTAACTAGTGTGTTTTTATATTTGGCATAGGACCCATCCTTGTGGATTCATAGACCTAGCTCAAGGGTGACACTAGTGTGGAGAGTAAATTAACAACAATGTCTATGGTTTGGAGGAACTTCCTTGGTCTACAACCAATTGGTGAATTTTTACTTCGAAAGATAAGTGCTCTCTATGTTTATTGTATAATGCATATTCTAGTGTGTATTTATTTATCTTTGAGATGTATTTCTATGTGCATGTTTGTTGGTTTTTTTTTTTTCATGTCATGTTGATACTTTATTGGATGGTTTAGCATGTTCTTGTTAATTGCACGTGTTGAATCCATGTTTCTGAGTGTCAAATTGTGTTGGGGGTCAGACTAGAAGTGGTTGAGAGGTCGACAAGATTCATAAATGATTCATTCATGAGAAGTATGTATTTTCTCATAGACAGTCATGGATCTTGCACATAATGCACATTAAGGGATGTGTTAGCCTACGCATTTTTCACACTGTGCACGCGGTTCCTTTGGTGAATTTGTGCACTTTTATTCTTGAACCAACTATATGGTTTTTTTCCTTTTTGATGGACTTTGGTGATGTGGGTGGAATAATTTATGCTGGCATTGATGTCTTTCATCAACCATTTTGTGCAATGCTTCAGATGGTTTTTCAGTGATAACAAATGCCCCCTAATGTGTGAGGTTATGAGCATATGTATAGCTGGAATACATCAATTTTTATTTTTTTGAGAATTCCATTGTAAGGAAGAGTGAAGAGAGGAACTGCAAGAATGATCCATTGAAGGGAGAGTGAAACTGTGGGAATCAAACCTTTGTATAGGAAGAAAAAATAAAATTTGTATACAAATGAGGCAGGCATGCCCCATGCTCATGTCATGAAACCAAAATATTGGACTGCAGCTGATGATGGTTGTTGATGTGGATAACTGAAGTGCCCTCAAGGGTGGTTGATAACAACAGATGACAGTTCTTAATGGTGAACAAGCTCTGAAGTGATTCAAGGACAACGGTAAGAAGTTTTGATGACACGCAGGCATTGATGGCCTAATAAATTCATAGGTATTTGGTTGGTATGAAAAATTGCAATGGTCGCATAGTAAGACCCATCATAACATGAGAGTTTGTTGAATTCGAATGTTATGGGGTCAATGGAATCAGAAGGAAATGATGACTCTCTTTGTTCCATCCAAGACTCCTCATTTAAAAGGTAATGAGAGTCAAGATACTTCCTCCCTTCTGGAAACTGTGTTGATGTCGACAGGAGGGGAGATGTGATGCTAAGAAGTAAAGGGCTTCTTGAAATCCACAAAGTGATAGATGATATCAAGTACTGATGAGTAGCATGAATGAAGTCAAGATGTTGTGGGACTCAAGAATGTCCTTGGTTGGGGTATTTAAAGGGTGATTGGCAGCAACCGCAAAACTGGATCTAGTGTTATGGGGACAACTATATATGGGGTTAAACTGTCCTAGAGGCTAACAAGGTGTTGGCAGCCAATCATTTTTTTAATTGCTCTTAAAAAACGCTGCCTACACCCCTTGTCTCATTAATGAAAAATCATCGTCGCATTGTGCTTCTAGGCATTTGTTTCATCTTTCGACAATTGCAATTTGGTATTGATTTGATTTTCACAACTATAAGTGTGAAAATACCTTTTTCATCGTTTGGACCATAGTCGTCTTTTATCAATTTCTCCAAAAGACACTTCATCATTGGTTTATCTCATGACTACTAAAGGTTTTCTCGAACTTATTTCCTTGAGCATTATCTTACCTTGATTACGCATGTGGATATGTTTGATTGCTAAGCCTTGGGCATAAAAATTTATTGGTTTTATTCTGAAAGTTATATTGGATTTGGTCTCATTGCTTTTATCCTTATTGCTATGGACTTTTCACTCAGTTATTATATGAGAAATTTTGGATCATAATGTTCTCATGACTTTGGAATGCAAACATTCCAATGTGCAATGAATACATTGGTAAGTTTATGAAGTTTAATTCAAGAAATAGAAATGGGTTGAAGGCGCATGGATTAATCATATTGGACTTTACAAGTTAATGCTTGGTATTTTGTTTGGTTGATAATACGTTGATTGATTCATAATTCCAAACTATGTATTAGCATTGATTAATTTTAAAACCTTGGTGATTGAACGATTCATTGACATGATACACGATGGATATGGTGGTGGATCGAGCTGTACACTTGGCATGAGTATAACACATGGTATTGGTTCTGCTCCGGTTGATTGGCACATTAATATAATTACACATCTATTTGTTGGCCGATACGCATGGTATAAACAATTATGTTTTTGATAACACTGTACTCAGTCAATTAATACAGTGCGTGGCAGTGGTAATCCCACCACCTTCG
>ML778744.1:1024987-1040314 GCA_009831015.1 Picea engelmannii
GAGAGACAAGTTAATGGTCTTATCATCCTGCATTGTGTGAATTGGATACATTACGGATAGGGGCTCTATAGAGGGCCATAAAGGAGTTTTTAAGAATAGGGGCCCACAAATAAGTGGTAAAAGGGGAAATAACCGCACATGTGTGTGTGGTTATAACTCAGTTTCCCGCACATTATGCACGAGTTTTTTCAATACAAGAACACATGGTGAATGAATGTCTATGGAAATAAATCTTGCGCATAATGTGCGGCTGCCCCTAAGACAACCGTGCACATGTGTGCGAGGACTGGCTAGATAGACGCACATTGGATGTGCGCCTGTATGACTGACAGGTGCACACCCATGTGCGTCTGTGGAAGAGATAGTTGTGCATTAGTGCATGGTTGTGTGAAGAACATTTGCACACAGATGCGCAACTGTATGGGGGAAAGCCGTGAACTATGGGAAGGTTAAAGGGGTGCATTATTTTTTGATGGATGATGAGGCTGATCAGATGTTTCTGGGTGGATGCAGGTAATCAGCAGAGCCTAGAGCACGATGTTGGTCCACTGGAAAGAGCGTGACTAAGACCATTTACGAGAGGCTACGAGGGCACAACCTGGAGTATGTAGACACTTGGCATACTGCGGGTTTCTCAAGTTCTTTTACTACCCCTTGATACGGTCGCAAGATTTTCTATTATAGTTCTTGATCAAGATGTGGAGTATTGATCTGCAGTGCTTCGTTGTGAGGGTGGAGCAACTGAAGTTCTTTTAAACAGAGGACGTGTACTTTTTGATAGGAATACCATTCCATGGGAGGTCCCTAGCCATTGATCCCCATATTCCAGGAGAGGATAGGGTGGAGGCCATGGTGGCTCGACATTGTTCTGGGCCAAACCCTATGTCGGGTTCGGTCATTTGTATTGAGGCCATCAATGAATTTTTGACTGAGTGCATCACAACCATGGTGGTGAGGATATATAGATCCTTGGGTACTTAACGGATCACTAGTGGTCAACTAAGGGTGGTGGAGGAGGTCCTCGATGGAGACCTGTTTGCATGGGGTGTGTTGATGCACACTAAGATGATGTCTCATCTGAACTGGTGTCAATGTGCCGACTCTAGTGACTTTGCATTCAGGTCATTTCTGGTGGGTTGGTTTTTGGAGAGGGTTTCTCTATTACACTCGAGGATTTTACTGGAGCCAACATTGTGGTGAGAGCCGCGATTGATGTGATGGGAACATGTGTTGGCTCATCATGGAGGAGGGGAGAGTGACCACTACTTCAAGACCATGGTCGATCGAGTGTGGTGTCAGATGCCACATGTTAATCTTCAATATCCATATGCTGGTATGGATTATAGACAAGACCCAGACATGGTGATACCTCTTGGGGAGGACTGGGACCAAATAGGTATGTGTTGTATCTATTTTTGTGATTTTGGTAGATAATATTTATCAAACATGTATATGAATGATGACATTATATCTGGTGTTGTTTTTCATATGTTGGACCCCGGGGACGAGAGGTAGAGGTCGTTGGGGAGCTGACTTGATGGGAGCTAGCTCGAGAGGAGTCTGTAGAGACAAGGGCTAGGAAGAGGTGCTAGAGGGATGAAGTTGGTGTAGGACCATCCAGAGAGCCACAGGGAGATGCTACAACCACTTTAGAGGATATGCGTCGATGGTTTGAGTGGGTCCTGCACGGTGTTCCTAAGGGAATATGGGCTCATATCTAGGATGAGGAGGCCCTGGACCAGTGTGTGGGGGTACCAGCAGAGTGGTGGACATTGATCTGCAGAGCAACAGTGGCGGGGGCAGTGATGACTGGTCGTCTTCTTCCTAGATCTGGAGGGACCCCAGTTGGTGGGGCACCTTTGGCTGACAAAGGACCTGGGGGGGAGCTCCGGGGACACCTAAAGTGTCAATTTTTGTATGTATGGGTTTGGGAGCCCAATGTTTTGTATAGGGTATGTGATACCCCCTTTTGTAATCATAGGTATGATGGGAATCATGAGCCTATAGACGGTTTTATATATATATATTTTGTAAAACATTTGGGACCCTGATTATAATATATATATATGATGGACACATTTTGATCATTCTTGTCTTTATGTTTTATGTTTTATGATTTATGATGTCTATTGCTATCTATTTGAAAAATGTATGATGTTGTGTATATGATGTGTTTAACATGATAAATGCCAATCTAATACTAGTTTAGCCATGTGATCTCCTACTTGATTGAGGTTTCTTGAAATATGTGTAAATGTGATGGAATCAAAGTTGCGAGATAGGAGTCTAACTTGCAGGCATTTGCGGAAGAGGCAAGGATCGTGAACTTGATACATGTTGTTGAGTTGCAGTATGACAAGATGGAAATCTAATAGAATGCTAAGGTGACAAATGTGATGGTGACTGGCCTCGATGAGGAGACCATTGACGAAATCATATTCGTCTTGGTTATTGGTGGTCGAGCCCAAACATATGCTACTGGAATGGAGTAGGATATGTGGGGGGCGTATAGATGGCCCAAGCGGTCGAAGTGAGGTTTTGGATCTAGCGGCTGGCACCGTCAGCATAACCAATGTGGTAGGCCGATCGATGATGCATCTCTCAATAACATGGGTGATAGATAAGACATGAGGAGAGGTGGCGGTAAAGAAGACTAAAAAAAACTCTACCAATGTGTACAAAGAGAAACCTAAGGTAGGGGGTTACGCTTATGCGTAAAACTTCTTTAAGTACAACCCGTTGACATGTTCTTTGAGAGGGTAGCCTTCTGGAGAGGCCAAGATGTAGGTTCCTTTAGTGAGGAAATGTTGGATGATGAAGGGGTCATGCCATAATGACTTGAATTTCCCATGGCCCAAAGTATCGTGGGCGATATCATAGGCTAACACGAGATCACCTTCTTTGAATGATCAAAGGTTGACATGACGGTCAAAGGTGGCTTTGGACCATTTCTTAGCTGCTTCATTGTGTTGTAATGAAGAGTGACGATCTTCATCAAGTGATTCTAAGGTCAGCGGGTGCTGCTTCAATGGAGCAGTGTTAGGTAAGAGCTCTATGGTAGTGCGTAACGTGGGGATTTCTCACTCGATAGGGAGGGTGGCTTTGATCACATGGATGAGGTGCAATGGTGTAAAATTAGTGATTGTTTTGACTGTCGTGCAATAGGCCCATAAAGTGGAAAACAACATATGATTCCAGTTGGTCTTATGTTTGTTAACGATACGTTATAGCATGGTTTTCAGGACTTTGTTGACAACCTCAACCTATCCGTTGGACTGTGGGTAGTATGGGGAGGAAAACTCGTAGGTGAAGCCTAATTTTAAGGAGAGTTCTGCAAAGATCTAGTTCTCAAAATTTTTCCCATGATAGGAAACTAACTGTTGTGGGACTCTGAACTGGGTAATGGCATAGTTAAAGAAAAAATGCATTGATGTGTCAACAGTGTTGTTAAATGTGGGCATGGCTTCAACCCATTTGGTAAAGTAATCCATTTCCACAACAATGTACTTGTGTCCATTACTTGATGTGTAATATCCCTAGGCTGAACCCAATTGTAAATGTAAATGCAAATGTACTTAAGTTGGTGAGTTGTTTTATATATTTTGACATGCATCTTCCATGGTGTAGTGCGTGCATGTACTGCGTAGTAAAATGATGAATTGGGCACGTTCTAGGATACCGCATGAAGCCTATTAAGTGCACATGATATTGAGGCTAGGGAGCCTTTATGTATATGATATGTTTTATAGGTTGGTGAGCCAGTTATTAAACGATAGGATGCTTATGTTTTGATTAGGCCAGAGAGCCTAGATGTTAAAGGCCAGTGCACCTCTTTTTGTACATATCTCATATTTAATATAATATACATCACTGTGCGCAGACCGAACACGATAAAAGAGATGGGGGACTAAAATCCACTAGTTAGGGAAAGGGAAGGGGCTAAGTTAAGGAATATTATATTAATATTTCTTAAATCATAAACTATGGATAATTATGTTATCCTAAGTTCTAAAGATGGAGACAAGTGGGCCAAAGTAGCCTCCAACATGACAAGTGTCAAGTTGGGGGCATGCATACATATTGTTGGGACTTAGCTCATTTTCACAACTTCCCTATCATTCTGACCATCATATTTCTCTGATTCATCCGTCACTGAGATATACAGTCAATCATCCATGAATATTGGCAGGCATTGAATGATCCATTGTATCTTCATGACTTTACCTGAACCCGTATCTAGAGCCTTCTATTGGGTAATTGTTAGCTTGGGAGAGGGATTGAAGAAGTGGGTTGTCAAGCCCATGGGATATTGAAGAGGTGGGTAGCCAGGCCCGTGAGCAATTCTCTGGGTGAGAGAATTGTTGGGGATTGATTTCCTGAAGGTGTTGAACTACAGTTGCAGGGCTCTGAGACTTCTTATCTGGCCCATTCCTGAAGCCCTGGAAGGGAAGTGGGGCAGCCAAGGGACTATTGAGAAGGGAAGGGTAACACTTCCTTGGGTGGGACGGGCATGTAGGGAATGAGGGATTGTAGGCTGTTAGTTGAGTGAGCACCTGAGATAGTTTCTTTCCTGTTGTTCATGATCCTTTAGCCTGGTTAGGAACCCCTTTACCCGGGTGGAGTTTAGTCCCAGCTCGGGGGTGACTCACTGTTGAGAGTGATGGACAGTGTGGTCTAAGGCTGGGAGGTTCGTGGAAGTTATGCACATAGTTGGTGATATTTTCACAAAGATAAGTGTCAATTGTGTGATTAATTTACATGTTTCATTGTTATTCACGTGCTATTTTTATGGGTTTATCCTATGTGTGATTATAGTTGTTTGTATGCTTATGGGTATTGCATGCATATGTTGCCTGTATATGTTTACTGCTATTTTAGTGTGAATTCATACATTTACATAACGTATTTTTATGTTCACGTTTTATATATATTAAGCTTCTGCAAGAGTTTTGTGTGTGCATATGTTTTAAATGCATGCAATTAGAAAATTATATGAGACATAACTTAGTTAGGATGCTAATTATGTTACAGTATGTCCCGCACAGAGAAAATATGTGTTCTCCGGCATAGCGTGGCCCGACATGAATGGTCAGAGACGTTACAAATTAGTATTTGAGCATGATAGAGTTTTCTGTAGTAGCATGGCCTAGCCTGTTGAAGGTTGGGAATGTTACAAAGATGGTTTCAGAGCTAAGTAAAGCGTCAGAGGAGTGGCATGTCCCGGCCGTTGTGAGGCCGAGGTGTGTCACAAATTGGTATTAGAGCTTCAGTTTTCAACACTGAGCCTGAAGGGCCGAGAAAGTTGAGTTGAAGAAAAATGTCACAGAGGATTTAATTCGAAGTGGCCAAATTTTAGTTGTAGAGCATCCATGGAAAAAGTAACAGCAGCTGGGTGGAAATGGGGAAAATCCCCAATTTTTGTGGGTGAATTCATGAGAAAATGGAGAAATTCAGTCAAGTGATGAAATATTACTGATTTAATATATGTCCTAGCAAATTCGAACCTGGAATTGGTTGAATTTGAAGTTACAGTGAAGCCATGACAGATGGAGTAGAATTCATAAGGATTTGATGCGCATAAAGGTGAATGTGCAAAGGTGGTGCACTAAAAATGCATGATGCATAGTGAAAAGCATGTGATAGTTAAAATTTGGCACTGCGCGACAAGATAATGGCATGTTGGTGCGCACGCTAAATTTCGGTACTGCACGAAAAATGTTAGCGTGCATATGAACGTGGTAAATTGTGGCACCACATAGAAGAATATTTTGTGTGGATGCACGTGTTAAATTTAGCATTGCACAGTGTACACACACATAGTAATGGTGCACTTGGTGTGCACAGTATTGCAAAGAACAGAGGAGTTTGGCTAATGTGTGCACAGTATGAGTATAAGTTGTCTCATGACAGTGTAATGAATGGTGCGTGTAGATAATTGTGAACAGTCAGAACATATTGAACTTTGGCATGGTGCAATGCATAGAGCGAAATGCATGTGGTATATCAATGTGCAATACAAAAATTGCGCGCAGTGGATATTGGTGCGCAACACAAAGGTAGTACGCGCAAGTTATTAGCGCGATGGAGAAGAAATGCATAGTGGTTATAGGTGCATGAAAACACGATTTACCTGGTGATGTTGTTGTGCATGATAAATATGAGTACATATATAGAAAACATTGGCTAGATTTGGTTTGTTTTGAGGGTTGTTGTTGAATGACTAGAGGAATGGGGATGACTTTTGGACTATGGAGTCTGGAATGAACGATGTATTGTCGGAGCATTGAACTATCAAGAGGATAAGGTTAATTAAGGCAATGAGTTTGAGTTTAATGTAAATTTTCATGGTATTAACATAAAAGAAACAGACAACCACATCGGAGCATTATTTAAAATGAATTTAGAGTTGGTTTGAGAAGAAATAAATGTAGTCTAAATTGCTAATATGAAATCATTTCAGAGATGAATTCTGGGTTTTATATTCTTTCGATTCAGAGAGATGAAAGTGAAATATAAGATTACAAGAAACACATACTATAAAATAAAACAAGACACATATCACCACCAGTCAGAGTCTTTTCTTAAATAGTCCAAAATCCGCTACTGCACTTATATATTCATTTTAATTCCAAAATTACAAAAAGTCTTTTGCTCAGAGGACAGGTTCCTTTTTCCCTTTTTCTTCCTCGAGATAATATCTCTCTCTATATATATACAGAGGAATTGTTTGTACAATTTGAAACACTCGGACCTCCGCATATAGCTAAAAGTAGAGGTAAGTTGCAAAAAAGGAATGATTTAAAATAACAGTTACCACCTCTGGGGCCCTTTTTCTCTGCTACCAGCTGTCCAAAATTCGTTGAAATGTACTTAATTTTAGTTTGACTCATTTTAACTTAGTGATCTCCTCCTTTAAGGAATCTAACCTGACCAATTGATTCTCTCCAACACTTTCGGTCGTTTCAGCTGTGGTTTCCTTCTTCTGCTGCTTTCTCCTTTTCTTCTTAATAGCTGGCTTGTTGATGACTAAATACTTCATAGTGGGATTCAACCTAACTTCCAACTACGATTCTGTAGCTATCTCTATGTGGAATTTAGTCACCAGAATGTGTGCAAGTACCCTTTCCTCCTTACTCCCAGGAAAATCTACCTTGTTTCCTGAATAACCAATCTCACTAGATTTATCCTTGTCCATGTACCTCAGTTTTGTGGACACCGAAATTCTTTTACAAAGATCAGAACATCGAGAAAATTTGGAGATTACTCTTTTTATGGATAAGTTGATGCCCCCATACTTGAGGATTGGTAGTTACAGAATCCCAATCATGAAGCACAAATAGACTACATACAAGTGTGTTGGTTTTCCATGCTCATCTAATCCATTTCAAATGATTATCTTTTGAGTTCGTTACATGGTGGTGTTCAGCTGACATCACATGGTTGGGAAGTATCGAATGAGTGAAATGAGATGATCTGACTAGCCTTCTCCCGTCCCACGAGTGGTGGTTTTGACATATTGAAGCACGTGACATCAAAACTTTGACAAAGGTGGTTTCAGAAAACCGCCTTTCGCTTGATGTATCTCTGGAGGTGCCACGTGTCTCTTTTAAAAACCATGATGGTTTTTCTGATTCTCCAAACTATCAAGTCTCTGCGATGATGTATTTCTTGAGACTTGGGTCTTAGCTAAAAATATTTTGTAGAGGTACTCAGGGAAAGAGTGCTATGACAAAATATTTCAGAAGATGATCAAAGGCCAAGACTACAAAAGGTTAAGGTATGAATCTTGGCGCATCCATAAAGTATTTGGAATACACTACATAAATTCTTGTCATGTTAGTCAATTACTCAATGGAATCCAGACAGAATAATAGATCAGGTAGTGAAGGAATTAATGAAAGTGCATTTACTGCCAAAGAAACAAGTTACAGATTAAAGCAATACATGGGAGTCAAATCTATTATAAAAGGAATTGACTACCTGAATGACAGTAATCAGATAAAGAAAGAGGTTTATTGAATATTGGATAAGGAGTGCATCATATCCATGGATTAGATATGAAATTAGAGTAGTTCTTCTCTTATGATCATTAGAGTGCGCAGTGAAAGCATGGTATGAAAGGCATTATTTATGACATAATAGAATTGGATTGTACAAGACAGGTTGAAATCAGATTGGTCAAGGTAAGGGAAAGTAATAGGCAATAATAAAATCCAAGTACTGATATGATCAGTTAAGGAAAGGATAAATCAAGCACCTCAAGAAGAAGTTGGTGATAATGGTCCAAGGTTCCTCAGAAAACGTGACTAGAAATAGAATGGGGTCATGGAGGAGTTGGATCAGAGGGATCCGAAAAATAAATGGATATTGAAGATCCAAAGTCTATAAGACAACAAGATTGGAATCATAATTCATCCAAGTATGATTTGGGATATATGAATCTAGGAAATAAATAAAATATGAAGATTAATATCAGCTTAGTATTTGGATGGAAAAACAAAGACAACCAAGAGTGTTTTGGCTAAGAAGGTTCTCAGATCAGAAATAATCATGCACAGTAATTACAATGAAGAGCATTTGAAGGTTCATGAATCCAACACAAGGGAAGCCTTCTGGGATAAACAAGGAAATGTGATACAGGAAGAAAGAAGTTGTTGCAATTACTGTAGCAGCAAGTATTATATGGCTTGTTGGGACAACCAAAGGGTGATAATACTTGCATGTTTGCAAGTGTTGTTGATAATGTTGTTGCACATGGATGAAAGTAACATAAAGCTAGAATATTGAATAATAAGGATGATAAGGAAACATAAGAACTCCTATTGTCATCAACTGATTAGGTAGCATTAAACTCATTTAATGGCAACCCTGCAGGTAAGTATTCCTCTTCTAGAAATTATGTGTGTAATTGCCAAAGGGAAATCCAAGTAAGAATTTTCCAAAATTGGGATGTTACTACGTTGTATGGTATTGTTTAAGTGCATGGACAGGATTAAGTTACCACTAGGTGTGGAAAAGGCTAGAGGTTTGTTATAGTTATCAAAGCATTTTATCTTTTGAATGCACACACTAACATAGTATCATGTCATGTTAATTTGGTCATGAGACAATCACCACGGAAAGGAAAAGATAAGAACATGTTATAGAAATGATGCTAATAAATCTAGTCATGTATGAGACCTGGACAAAGTTGGATATGGCAAGGTATGGTTATAGAAAGGTTATGTGCCACACAAATACCCAATGAGATTCCTACTTTAAATAAAACTTGGACTGCAACCTTTTTTCTAACACTAATAAACACTACAGAATTGTATTCTTGGTGTAGTGTTTAGGTCGAAAAGGAAGGCATCCAAGTAATTGTGAAGACAATGGGAAGTGTGTGGATATTGGTCAGGACATTGGCTAGATTTCCAATTTATGGATGGTGAGATGCATGACTTAGATAAGGCTCATTCTGAAAGTAAATGCAAAGGTGCATTAAGTAATTAGGCATTGAGAGTTTCACTCATTCCTGGTAAGTGAAAAAGTTGCACTCATACATGATGGAATTGTATACTTAAATGCATTTTTGCCGAATGCATTTTGTGAGTGCATGTAAATATGCTTTTGCATGAAAATAATTATACTAAATGTTTGAAATGTTGCTAACTCATGAAGTTAAGAACATTTTAGGAACTGATAAACATTACAACAGGAAATTTGCAAGTGAGGTGGTCATAGGAATAGTGACTACGGAAAACTTTTGTTCAGAAAATTGAAGAAATGAACTTATTGTTATTAATTATGCTAATGCATATGAATAAAATGATGAGTCATTCTATTTTGGTTGATTTTTTTGGTAATTGTGATTGAATTGCTAGGTGCATGCAATTCCAAGAATCATTACATAAGGTGACGTGCATGATGAATTAGGATATACAAAAAATGTTGACCATCTGTTGGTTGTATGCAATATAAATAGAATTTCATATTCAGGAAAGGTCGAATTCCTTATGAAATTAATTGATTTATAAAATGGAATTTTTATAATTCGCTCTCATGAAAAATGCATGTGTGTGATACAAATGAGATGATATTGATTAAAGTTGGAACTCCTAGAGACATGGTGCTCTGATAATTCTTGTCTAGCCTGTACTGGAGCCCTAGAAGGGAGGTTGAGTAGTCGATGAACTGTGGAACAGTCAAGGTGTATACTACCTTGGGTTGTACAGGCATGTGGGGAAGAGAGAGACCATTGGTGGGAGTGTTGTTGAGATGAAAAGATAATGATTAAAGTGGGAACTCTTGGAGCCATGGTGCTCTGATACTTCCTATCCGGCCTATACTGGAGCCTGGAAAGGAAGATGAGAAGCTGAGGAGTTGTTTGAAAGTGAAGGTGAATACTACCTTTGGTTGTATATGCATGTGGGGAAGAGAGACCGTTGGTTGAAGTGTTGTTGAAGTTTGGTACCTTGGCCTAGACTATGTTGATATTGATTGCGGACTGTGGTTATCTTGGGAATCCATTGTCCTGATGGAGTCATATTCCATGCTTGGAAATGGTACGCTGCTGAGAGTTTATTAGCAGTGATATATAAGGCTAGGTGGAACATCATGAATCTACATCCAGTTGTTTCTTCAATGAAGTTTAATTGAAGCATGTAATAAGGAAAAATGAGATGAATTATTTCTTGAACTAGCTCTATGGAATAGAGAAATTGACTTCAAGTTGTAGTATGAGTACCATAATTGGTGCCAGAAAGTAGAGCACCAGATGGGTGACAAGCTTCCAATAGCTAAATCTTGGAGACTTTAAAGAGTTTGAATGGTACACAGTATATAATGCACTGAGGATTTTTGAAAATTTTGTTGTACATGTTTACATGATGCACTGAGGAAAGTGCATAAATAAGGGGAGGGGATTGTAATATCCCTAGGATGAACCCAATTGTAAATGTAAATGAAAATGTACTTAAGCTGGTGAGTTGTTTTATATATTTTGACATGCATATTCCATGGTGTAGTGCGTGCATGTACTGCGCAGTAAAATGATGAATTGGGCACATTCCAAGATACTACGTGCAACCTATTAAGTGTGCACGATATTGAGGCCAAGGAGACTTTATGTATATGATATGTTTTATAGGCTGGTGAGCCAGTTATTATAAGCTAGGATTCTTATGTTTTGATTAGGCCAGAGAGCCTAGATGTTAAAGGCCAGTGCGTCTATTTTTTTACATATCTCATATTTAATATAAGATACACCGTTGCGTGCAGACCAACCACAATAAAAGAGATGGGGGACTAAACTCCACTAGTTAGGGAAAGGGAAGGGGCTAAGTTAAGGAATATTATATTAATATTTCTTAAATCATAAACTATGGATAATTATGTTATCCTAAGTTCTAAAGATGGAGATAAGTGGGCCAAAGTAGCTTCCAACATGACAAGTGTCAAGTTGGGGGCATGCATACATATTGTTGGGACTTAGCTCATTTTCATAACTTCCCTATCATTCTGACCATCATTTTTCTCTGATTCATCTGTCACTGAGATATAAAGTCAATCATCCATGAATATTGGTAGCCATTGAACGATCCATTGTATCTTCATGAATTTACCTGAACCCGTATCCAGAGCCTTATGTTGGGTAATTGTTAGCTTGGGAGCGGGATTGAAGAAGTGGGTTTTCAGGCCCGTGGGATATTGAAGAGGCGGGTTTTCGTTCCCATGAGCAATTCTCTGGGTGAGAAAATTGTTGGGGATTGACTTCTTGAAGGTGTTGAACTACAGCTGCAGGGCTCTGAGACTTCCTATCCAGTCCGTTGTTGAAGCCTTGGAAGGGAAGTGGGGCAGTCGAGGGATTGTTAAGTAGAGAAGGGGCACACTTCCTTGGGTGGGACAGGCATGTGGGGAATGAGGGACTGTAGGCTGTTAGTTGAGTGAGCACCTGAGACAGAGTATTTCCTATTGTTCATGAGCCTTTAGCCTAGTTAGGAACCCCTTTACTCGGGTGGAGTTTAGTCCCAGCTCAGGGGTGACTCACTGTTGAGAGTGATGAATAGTGTGGTCTAAGGCTGGGAGGTTCGTGGAAGGTCTACACATAGTTGGTGATATTTTCACAAAGATAAGTGTCAATTGTGTGATTAATTTACATGCTTCATTGTTATTCATGTGTCATTTTTATGGTTTTATCCTATGCGTGATTATAGTTGTTTGTATGCTTATGGGTATTTCATGTATATGTTTCCTGTATATGTTTACTTCTATTTCAGTGTGAATTCATGCATTTACATAGTGTATTTTTTTGTTCACGTTTTATATATATTAAGCTTCCGCAAGAGTTATGTGTGTGCATATGTTTTAATTGCATGCAATTAGAAAATTATATGAGACATAACTTAGTTAGGATGCTAAATATGTTACAGTATGTTCCGCATAGAGAACATATGTGTTCTTCGGCGTAGCGTGGCCCGGCATGAATGGTCAGGGACATTACAAATTGGTATTTGAGCATGATAGAGGGTTCTGGAGTAGCATGGCCTAGCCTGTTGAAGGCTGGGAATGTTACAAAGACGGTTTCAGAGCTAAGTAAATTGTCTGAGTAGTGGCATGTCCCGACCGGTGTGAGGCTGGGGTGTGTCACAGGATGGAGGATGGAAATTCATGAAGTCTATGCCCCATTTATAGAAGGGGCCGATTGTGATGACTGGGTGTAGAAGAGATGGTGGAGTTCATGATTTGTTTGCATAAATTTGGCATTTGGCACATCGCCTGATAGCGTGGATGCAATCATGAAACAAAGTGGGCTAGAAGTACTCTACTAGAATGATTTTTTGGGCGTTGTACATACCTGAGAGGTGACCACCTCAAGAACGACTGTGGAAATCATTCAAGATTCTGTCGACTTTGTCGAAGGATAGTGTCGACCCCATGTTGATAGAGAATGTATCTGATAAGGAGTTATCGGGGGGAATGATGGAGAATGTGTCGATGATCATCTCGAGAGAGATGAGACCCAAACTTATGTGTACAAAGGTATATGAGGAGGTCGCCATACCATGGGTCATCAGAGGGGATGAAGAAGAGGTGTTCATCAGGGAAATCCTCATTGATGGGGGAAGCTTTAGTGTCCAAGGGAAAATTCGTAATGAGCTTGGATAGGATGAGATATTTATTACTTTTGGGAGTAGAGAAATCTAGATCATATTCCTAGAGGATAATGATCCATCGGGCAAATTTTCCATTAATATATCATAATCTATCTGAGAATGTTAATCCCATCAAAATGGGACATCACGATGTAGTAATCAAAGAAAACCATGTAGGTGAGTGGTGTAGTCTGGGAGAAAGCGACATAAATATTTGGCTTTGCCTTGTAAGTTTTGCAATTGGCGTAAATTCCTAGGTGGTGGAATTTATATGATAGCTTGGACCTTGAGGGGGTCCACAGTGATGCTGTATTGGGAGACAATGAACCTGAGAAGGCACCCAACAATGATGCAAAAGACACACTTGAGGGGGTACAAGCAAATATTATACTAGCGACATCGTTGAAAAATGATGAGTAAGTCGTCTAAATGTTGGGTTTGCTTTTTGGATCGAGCAGTGAGGTTGTCCAAATAACCAAGGATGATGTGAGAAATATCATGAAAATCATAGGTCATGGCCCATTGAAACAAAGAATCGACATTTTTTAGTCCAAAAGTCGTGACATGATAAGAAAAGGTACCCAAAGGGGTTGTAAAAGCGGTTTTGTACCAATCTGTTGGGTGGATTTGAATTTGATTGTAGTCAGAGAACCCGTCCATAAAGGATAGGGATTCATGGATGGCACAATCATCAATGATTTGGTCGATGAAAGGGGTTGGGAAGTTGTCTTTGGGACAAGCGTGGTTGATATTGCAAAATTCTATGCAGACGTGAATAGTTTCCTATTTTTTGTTAACAAAGACAAGGTTGAAGACCCACGAAGTGTACACAATGTGGTAAATGAAACCAGTAGTGTGTAACTTGTCAATTTCGGCTTTGATAGCCACAAATTTGGATGGGTGGAGGGGGCGTTGATTTTTACGAATGGGGGCGATATCCAGCCAGGTGTCGATTTGATGTTCAACTACAGAAGGATCGAGCCCATGCATCTCCATATATGACCAGGTAAAAATGTCTTGGTATTACTAAAAGAGAGATTTGTAAGCAACGATTTATTTAGGGGAGCATGCGGTGCCTATGGTGATCTCTTCTATAATTCTTGTTTTAATGGAAATGTCAATTTTGACTGTGGGGGAGATGTTGGCCATGTTCCCTTCTTCAAAAGAATGGGGGGTAGGGATAGGGTTTTTGAACCAGTCAATATGCCCCAGAGGAATAAAATCTTTGGTTTTGATTGCACACAGGGAGGCTTGGGTAGGAGGGTGAAAGGCCTTGTGTGAGAGGAAAAGTTCTCGATGATGGAGCACATTCCATGGGAAATCGGGGGTAGTTAGTTCCTCCAAGATATCTTCGTTGCGGTGGAAAATGAGAGAAGACAGAGGATCCTGGGAGATGGTAGGGGGAACCATCAATGGGTAAGTGTTATTGTCCTCGAGAGATGAGGACGTAGAAGGGATATCATTTACAGGGTGTGATGGCTCTCTTGAAATAAACCAAATGTCATGACACTATGGATGGTATCGCATTCATGCGGAGACTAACGAAGAAATATAACGAATGTTAGTAATGTGAGCGGAAGTAAGGAGATCCCAAGGGGGCTCAGGAAGTGATGTGTGGCATACTATGACTAATGTTTGGTGGAATTGAGGTAGAGCTGGGAAATGATGAGTGTAATGGTCATATTCTGAGCATATGGCACAAGAGAAATTGGTTTGTAACCCTTTCGTGCATGTGGTTGAGGACTCCATGGTATCAATTGATGTACTAGGTGGAGTGGTAAGAAATGGGGTTTCTTTAGGGAGCTGGATAATATTGCACAACTCTGGAAGAGTAGGACATATGTTAGTGGGGTGTCCTTCTCTTTCACATAGTGCACAGAAGGGGGTTGAGATCGGGGAGGGAGTGGGGAGATGGGCCCATTCTTCCTTCTTCTACCCCTAGTGGTAGTGGTGTTGCCTCTAGTTGGGGGTGAGGGTGGTGTGGAGGGATCATGTATTGGGATCTGCATTAGTAATACCTCTGTCTGAGGAAGGAGATATGGTGAAGGAACCATAGTGGGTGGATGGAGATACCATATAGGGATGGCGAGCACCATGTTGGTAAGGATGAGAGTAGCATATACCTGGAATGCTTGTACTCTAGGTGGGGGGTAGAAAAAGGGGATTTGGGTAATGGCTTGGGGGACTATCTCCC
>ML778744.1:1040319-1051244 GCA_009831015.1 Picea engelmannii
CCGGAACAAGTGATGAGGTGTTGTTTTCAGGGAATTCCTAAGGTAGTGCTTCTCTGACTGCTGGAACTTCGATTTGGGGAGATGTTTCAGTAAGATGAGTATTGTCTCTGATATCTGTTCCATTAGAGGAAACTATGCACACTTTTGCTGAAATAGAAGGGTTTAGGAGAGGTGATGCTCCATGATAAGTCCCTAACAAGGATGGGTCCTTGAATATTCTAGGACCCATGTTGATGATTGAAAAATAATTTGAGCTAGTACAAACAAGGGGGAGAATGCTATCAATGTTGGCAGAATGATTAGGCTCGTAATGTGTAAGTTGGTCGATGGTGACGATTTTCCTGTTATGGGGGAACATCATCGTATGAAACACAGAGAGGCTATTGCCTTCATAACATACATGTATCTACACCCGAACAAGATATTTTAATCAAGTGGGGCATCGATAAATTCGATGTCAATGAGGATGGTTTTTCCCCCAAGTTCTATGGGGACATTTTGGAAGAGCCCTTTAGGGGATGATGGTCGATCGTCATAAACTCTCAGGGTGATGACAGATGGTACTAAATCAAGTGAGCCGAGTTTCTTCCATACTATTTTTGACATGATGCATGTGGATATACCTTCATCGATGATGCACCGATGAACTATGATGTTCCAGATCTTAATTTGTATCTGAAAAGCTACCAGGGCGGGGAAGCATGGTTCTCTGCTATCTAGGTCAAAGAAAGGATTTACGCTGTGATGGATAGGTTTGGAGGACCTCGAAAATAGACATGGCTGTAGGATATTGTGCTAATCCATTGACCCAAACTATAGTTATGGGCTTCCCTAGCATAAGGGTTATGTACATTCCATCATAAAGGCATGCGGGGTATATGAGGGTTTGGTTCAGTGTTAGGGAGGGGAATAATCAATGGTTTTTCAGATGTAGAGGGATATTCTTATGAGGTGGTTGGGGTAGAGTTAGGAGTCATTCCATATGGATGACACATGTTTTCAAAATAATCTCTTCTTTGTTGGTAGGGAGGATATTGAGATCAGTCGGATTGTCAGGTTGATTGGGACCTGGGTTTTGATATTGTCCCATTTGCAATGGGCCGAGTTTATCTTGTGTTGGGTATTCATCACGCCTTGGTGTGGAATAGGGTTTTACAAAATAGAAGGAGGTGGTGGTTGCAAATAATGTTTTGGGTCCTGTTGGGGGGTAGGCAATTCCAGAGGGCATTGTGTGTTCATGGATTCTTTCATCCATTTGTAATCGACAATTTTGGGGAAATCGTGAGTATAATGTCCATACTCACCACATAGAGAAAAATGGAAATTAGTTCTTAGGTTATTGTTATTCCCTTGTCGCAGTTAATTTCTATTTTTTCCCCCTTGGGGGTTTGGTTTCCTTGATTTTGGTTTCTCCCAACGGGACGGTTTTGTTGGGGGTTATTTCCTCCTAGTCCTGGGTTGTTATTGTTTCGATTTTTCCCTTTCTTCTTGGCATTATTCGGCTGATGGGCCATATTTTCCATGTTCAACTTTTCAAAAGTGTGAACTTGTTGAATGGGAGAGGGTTTAAAAAAATACGTCGGCATGTGGTTGTCCTGGTGGAGGAGCAATCGACTAGGGAGGACCAGAAAAAGGAAAGTATGGATTTTTTTGTGGAGATGATCCATATGGAGTGTAGGAAGTTGAAGCACTTCCACTACTTCTAGGGTTGTATGTGGGGGTCGGGGGTGGACTTGTACTAAATTGAGAGACCAGAAGCATCTGGGGTACCGGTGGGGGTCCCCCCAATGATTGAGAGGGAACAATAGGATATGACTATTGGTGCATGGGAGGAGGGAAATAATATGTCCCTCCATATGGTTGCATATATTTATTTTCACCATAAGTGGGTGATGGGTGACCGTAAGGGTTAATATGTTTCATAGAACCAATCAACCCATATGCAACGTGGAACATCCCAGGTTTGTCCTGGACAAATGGTATGGGTCTGGGTGAATCAGGAAATGTTGTGTATAAGTAACTTGATTGAGAATATATGAGGTCAAACTGTTGGGCTTTGTTGATGGCTTCCTCCTCTAATTGAGGAAAAGTGGATGCTACATCCTTGGCAATAGCAGAGACGAGCGATTTAAGAAAACAATTGAGGCATTGTTCTTTGGTGGTTTCTTCTTTACACAAACTACATCGTCGACGCCATTCATGGATGTGGTCAGATATATGGATAGAAGTGGTTTGTTTGAACTTGGAGAGGAGTTCTAAGACAGTATCATGACGAACTGGTAATTGAAAAAAAGACAAAAAAGGCCTTGGCCAATGATTCAAAAGTCACATGGGACTATGATTTTTCGTCCACATACCATTTGGCTGATGAACCAGGGAGATTTATTTGAAATAACCTCAAGAGGATGGAATCATCCATGATTTTTTTTTAAGAGAACCATAAGTTAAAGGTCATAACATGGTTGGTGGGATATTCCCCTAGTTTTCCTTCAAACTTTGGAATATCTGAAGGCAATTTTGTGGGCATATTGGGCCAAGTGGCATCATGCAAAATGGGATCATTCATGAGTATGGTTAAATCAGGAATATTGAGGGATTCCAAGTATGGAATATGGATATTTGGAGGAGGGTTAGTTCCATCCATTGTGTGTGTAGGTAATGAACATGCTCCTTGGGAGGGATTTTGTGGGTTTGTACTTATTCCTTGAGAGGAATTTTGACTACTACCTCCATGTGAAGGAGAACCAATAGATGGATGGCCTTGGCTATTAGACCCAAGAAATGTGGAACCAAGTAAAGTTGACCCCAAAATAGTGGCACTCATTGGGGTGTGAGATTGTTGAGCCGGTGATTTGGAAAGACTAGGGACTCCTCCTAGAATAGGGGGGAGATTCTGTAAGCATCTAGAACAACGAGGATTCGGTGGTTCCCCTATGGTTCTGACTAGAAAATTTAATGTGTGAAAATGGTGACAAGATAAATAAATGAACAAGAGCTTTGTATATTTTTTACCTTCATAAGATAGTATAACTCACAATTGCATGTAATCAAATGAACATCATACATAAATCAACTACAAATAAACAAGCATGTGGATAGGTGGATTTTTTCCGCGTAGGGGAACAATAAAAACAAATGCTCCTGTCCTAAAATAACTAATGTCCTTCCTCTCAATTTAGCACTGGGCCTTCTAATAGAACTCAAAAGTGGGGTCTGAAGCCACCAGAAGAGGAACTAGTGAAGGTTGAAGTAATAAGTTATAATGAGGGGTAGAGGGTGCATATCCTGAAACAATATTTTCCAATAGCCACACAAGATCTGATCAAGGTGAAATTGCAACCCACAACCACCACCTGGGTAGATATCTTATGTTTGGCCACTAAGTACCTCGGTCAAAGTGCAACATTTAGATTTTTGGCCTAAGAAATGGATCACAAGATGGATACCCTCACAAGAGTTGGGTGACTCAAGGAGGGATGCGCAAAACAACCAGACCTCGACCTTCGACCCTTCCTTATGGTGTAGGAACACTTGACTTGGAGGATTTGAAAGATACCTATTCTCAACTTCTATTGTTTCAAAATGTGAGGCCATGATAACGGGGGGTTATTTGGATGCTTACCCCTGAGATCCTAATTAGATTAAAAAAATTATTTTGGCATATCGTGTGGAGGATTAATTTAGTGCGTTCTTAGAAATTATTTAGATTTGGTGGGCTGAGAGATTGGAGTCATGGACCAATGTCATTTGAATTAAATTTGTGAGGATAATTTCCAAAGAAGTATTTGGATCTTTCAAAATTATTTGAAGTAATTGTGGGTACGTAAAAAGAAATCTTACTTTGACATCCACTATTCTAATAGAAATTATGTGTGTGAGGAGTGGATTTGTGTGCAAGAAGCTGAAAATTGTGCAAAATGATTTTTAATTAGTTAGGTGTGATATTGCAACATGTGGGGTTCATTCAACATTGGGGTGGTCGAATAGGTTATAAATTATCCCCGTTGTTATCACTGAAAAATATCCCGCAACATTGCACACAATGGTTGAAGAAAGACATCAATGCCTGCATCAATTAGTCCACCTACAACACAGAAGTCCATCAAAAAGTCAAAAAACTATATACTTGGTTCAAAAATCAAAGTGCACAAATTCACCAAAGGAAGCATGCACATAGTGCGCAGAATACACATGCTAACACAGCCTGCAGTGCACACTGTGCACAAGATGTGCAACTGTATACAAGAAAATCCACGCACTTCTCATGAATGGATCAGTTATGAATCTTGTCGGCCTCTCAACCACTTCTATTCTGACCCCCAACATGATTTGACACTCATATTTGAGTGAAATCTAGCTTGGAGGTTGGTCAAGGGCTAGGAAGTGCCCTAAAAGGCCCCTTTTTCACACTATGAACCAATTATATCTTTCCATGAATGGACACTATAAATACGTTCCATGGGTGTGCTAGAAAAATAAGAACTTCAAGGTATTGTTATGTTGCAAGAATTCTTCTTTGAGAAACCTCTTTTCTCTTTGAATCATTCAAGCACTATAGCAAGGGCCATTCCACTCACCTCTTGACAGTATTGGCATTGTATTTCTTCACCATTTTCACTTACCATTGCAAGAAGAGAATATCTCTCTATTAGGGAACTCAAGAGCCCTCCCAAGGGGGAAGAGGGGATTCATAAGTCCCTGCCTTTCTCTATGGTGTTTATCCTATCAATATATTGATCCATTGGAAGCTATATATTGGTCATTTTTATTCCCTTGTGATTTTTCATAAGAAAAATTAAAAATGGAAGATTTTCATAGATTATATAGAACTAAACAAAACCATTCAAAATACCATTTTCCTCTACCTTTCATATAACAAGTCCTCGAGATGTTACAAGGGAATACATAGTTATGTTTCCTCGATGGGTTCAATGTATATAATAATATCCAACTTTCCCTCAAGGATCAAGATAAAACCACTTTTAACTACCCATGGGGAACCTTTTCTTAGCAAGTATTTCCCTTTGGTATTTGTAATGAAGTTGCTACATTTTACTAGATTGTTCTTGGTACCTTTTCATATTTGATTCATTATTGTGTAGGAGTATGTACGGATGAATTTATAGTGTAAGGTAACATGTTTTATAAATATTTAGTTATTATGGAGAAAGTACTCAAGCAATGTAAGGAAAACAATTTTTCTCTCAGTTATGAGAAATGTCACATGCTATTGACTTAAGGGATAGTTCTTGGACATTGTATTTCTCCTACTAGAATCAAGGTGGATCCTACAAAATTTGAGGTGATAACCAATATTTCTGTTCCAGAAAAAAAGAGGATGTTCACATTTTTTTAGGACATGTTGGTTTGTATCATTGTTTCATTGAAAACTTTACCAAAATTGCATCTCCTATGTTTTATTTACTGTCTAAATATGTAGAAGTTTCTTGGATTGACCAATGTCAACTTGTTTCTAAAGCCTTGAAATAAAATTTATTCATCACACCAGTATTGAGGGGACCGAATCGGTCCTTTCCATTTCACATTTCCACACATTCTTACGACACATACATTAGGGAATCCCTTGGATACAAAGAAGAAAAAAAATCCTTATGTAATTTATTTTGTCAGTAAAATTATTGCTCCAACAAAATTGAATTACATAGTGATTGAAAATAAATTTTGGAAGGTAATATATGTTATTAATATATTTATGCACTATATTAATAGATATTCTATGTTTGTACATATTAATAATCCTACCATTCATTATTTAATGAATAAACCCATTACTAATAGCAGAGTGACTAGGTGGTTATCACTTTTGTATGAGTTTCACATCACCATCATTGATAATCATGGAAGGGAGAATGTTGTTGTGAAATTTCTTTATAGACTTACTAATGATAGGGATGTTATCCCTATCGAAGATTTTTTTCCTAATGAAAATATATTTGCATTATCTACTAACAAACCATGGTTTGTAGATATTACTAAATATTTATCTACAAGAAAACTTTCAACACATCTCTCACCAAAGGAAATGAAGAATATTATTAAAAATGGTGCAATGTATTCCTGGTTTCAAGGATGTCTCTTTCACACAAGGAAGGATCTCATAATATGACATTGTGTTTAAGAGGATGAGATTGATGACATCCTAAAATGTTTTCATGATGAACCATGTTTGAGGGAATTTTTCTAATAAAATGACTATGTGTTAGCGTTAGAAGTTGTTCCTAGACTGCTTTAGGAACAAGCCTAGAACACATTAAATTAGAAATGATTTGGTTGGGTTTTTAGGAAAACTTAGAGAGTGGTAGGATCAACATGAAGGCGGTGAAATGATTTCAAATCAACAGTTGGCCATTGGGCATGGAGTCCATTAAAACAAATAACATGTCTTAACATTCTATGGGAAGCAGTTCAAGCTAACAAAACTTAGATCAGCTCCAAGGCTATAGAGAAATGGAATGAGGAAATGAAGAAAACAAAAATGCAAGTTGACCAAAAACCACCATGATTCTTGATACACTTACAGGTAAGAATACTCAACATTCATAAACCCTTTCTGACTGTGAATATAATAACTTGAATATGCATGTGGTGAAAATTAAAGCATAACCAATAAAATAACTCTCTTAGCACAAAATTTGCATACGTATACTCGATAGCAGCAAAATAAATATTCAAGAAGATGAAAGAAAAATTATTAACACAGAATAACAAACTAATCATAAACTTTGTTATCAATTGAAATCTTTACATAGAAGCCTTGGAAGGATCTTCAAAATATTACATATGTTGTTCACCTTCTACAACTCTCTCTCAATCCCCCAGAATGAATCCCCCCACCCTCACTCTTTAAATTCCTCTATTTTATAAATATATTAAATTATTCTCAATATCCAAGAAAAATGGATCCAAAAACCTCCATCCCAAATTCAAAATGATGAGGTGGCTAGGCAATTTTTAGGAAAAATAAACTATCGAAATTTTGGAAAACTAATGCTCATAGATCCACCTGTTTCTCCCAAACCATGACACTTGTGTAAAATATGAGAGAGGTTTTTGTATATGAGTCCATTATTTAGAAAAAAAAAATTCACTTTTCAAAAATAACCTTTCAGCTACCCGTGATCTGTTCCCAAAGATAATGACTAAAACAAGAAAATTTCTGAATTTCTGAATCTGAAAAATGAGTTTTAAAGATTCATTCGAATCTCCCAAACGATGAAACATGTGTAAAATATGAGAGAGGTTTTTTTATATGATCCCACTATTGAGAAAAAAATATTTCACTTTTTCAATAATAACCTTCCAGCTTCCTGGGATCTATTACCAAAGATAATGACTAAAACAGAAAAAATTCCTGAATTTATGAATCTGAAAAATGAGTTGTAAAGATTCATTCTAATATCCAAAAACATAACACTTGTTTATAAAATGAAAGAGGTTTTTTTATATGAGTCCATTTTTTAGAAAAACCTCTTTCAATTTTCAAAAATAACCTTCTATCTTCCCAATATCAGTTCCCAAAGATAATGACTAAAACAGGAAAATTCCTGAATTTTTGGTAACTTCTTGCTAAAAATTAGGTCAATGTGATGATGTGTTCCCAAAATATTATCCATTAAGAATGATACCTTTCCTCTTATCTTAATTGATTGATCTCCAACTCACCTCAGCAAGTAAATAGGTTGAATAGGTGGCTGATCTCATAATCATCCTCCAAAACCGTGTCATTTTCCTAAAAGCAGGTTGCACTATAGGAACTTCCCATAGCGCCCTTTTCAAAATCTTAGTTTTAGACTTTAAAAACCCTCATATGACCTTAAGATGGAAAAAAATATGCTAATAATACCTTATTATCTTTATATAAGAAAAATATGAATTTTTAAGACCAAAATTTGATCATGAAAATATTAGTGCTAACATTGGCTCGACGGGGGATGGAATGCTCCCTATGAGCTGCCAAGAACAAGAAGATATGTGACTTCATCCATTGGGATATGGAGTCATTCATCTCATTCCAAAATTCTGCAACTTACTCTGAAACCAAAACATACTGCTAAAAACCAAATATAAACGGAATGTTGTACTCAAATTGAAAATCAAATACTTGCATTGTGAGCTTATTTATGCACACTCCTACTCCTACTCCAATCGACTGAAATGTTGCTTGATAAAGTGTAATCAACTTCCCAATGAATCCATAAAGCATCTGATTGATGTAATTTAATCCTTGTTTGTAGCTAAGTAAGCGGGCATGAACAACAAAAATTCTAGAAAAAACATGTACTCACAACTGCAAATAGATGATATGCCAAAACTTGCATCATTTGGGATCTACGGAAATGAAAAATCCATCCAGACTGCTATTGGATCTTGAAGAACATGGAAATATTTTAACTAATTTAAAAGATCAAAATGTTGTTTCTTGAAACCCACTACATGAATAAGATTGGGCTGCTCTTGCTCTCCTTGCAATAGCTTATGAAACTCATATGCTTCACAACCACTAAGGGAAACAAAACAATATTTAAACTGTTGATTAATTCCTTGAACAAGAGACTCATTTGTAGCATTTAAAATAGTAGGAATTTCATCAAAATCATAAGGCAACATTGTATTATGAAGAGGAAAAACATCATACTCATAGGATTCTTCATTATGAGCAATAGGTAAAGAAGGAAAAATTGTATCTTCAAGAATATGATCTGAACCAATATCCTTCTCAAGCTCTTCAACACAAGCATATTCTTCATGACTATCAAATTATTTACATAAAAAATCAAATTCATGAGAACATCTTTCATAAGGAAGGTCAACATAATATCCTTTCTTAAATGCAACATGGAATTCCTTCAGCAAATGAATGCTAGCAATAGGAAGGGATTGACACCATTCATGAGTATGTTCTTCCAAAGAGAATATAAACATCTTGATTAAGACATCCTTGTGAACAAGAACGCATTCAAGCATGTATTTATGAAAATTTAATAAGTGCTCACCAGGATGATCATGCCTTCTTCCTCTGAAACTGGGAAGATAGTAATCCCATTCAACTATAGTAGGCATTGGATGTGGAAAACCAACTATGTTTGAGAAATTACAAAATGCATACCTCTAAGCAAGAATATCATCCATTTCAAACCAGTGAAGTAGCCAATAAATTCATCTATCATGAAACTATAGTCGTTAGGTAGAAAATTGCAGTCTAACTAGTGTCCTTCTCTTGTCTACCATCAAGAGTTGGATTTGTTCAATGTCATTCTCCCATGGAAGATCACTTCATTCTTCGCTCCTCGGCAATGATGCCAAAATATGTTAATGCTAGAAGTTGTTCATAGACTTCTTTAGGAACAAGCCTAGCACACCTTAAATTAGAAATGATTTGGTTGGGTTTTTAGGAACACTTAGAGAGTGGTAGGATCCGCATGAAGGCAGTGAGATGATTGCAGATCAACAGCTGGCCATTGGGCATGGAGTCCATTAAAAACAAATAACTGTTGAACAACTAAGAGGGGGGGTGAATCCGTTGTACCTATGCTTAAACAATTATGCTTATTTTAAACTCTTTACACAACATTTAATGACAGTCACAATAATGCAGGGAAGTAAGAAATAGAACATTCAACATCAGTCACACATATGAGATACACAGAGACAGATATTTCCTGAAGAAACCCATACAGGGTAAAAACCTCTTCTTCTTTATATGATAAGTAATATTTACATTATTTACATTATCATACATATGAGCACCAACTCATAATGAGGATACAACCTTTGTTGTGCAAGCAACAACTTGCTGAGAGCACCAACTCTCTGTTTTCTCTAGCACCTACTAAAAGGAAGCACCAACTCCCCAGTTTCTCTAGCACCCACTAGAAGGAAGCACCAACTCCATGATTTCTCTAGAACCCACTAGAAGGAAGCACCAACTCCCTAAGTGTTCCAGCACCAACTGGATGGAAGCACCAACTTCCATTCACACAGGCACCAACCTGTATAATAGAGAACAACAATTCCCCCTTGCACCAACCTGCAACCTTGGTTTCTATGGCTGCAACTAGATGGAAGCTATAACTCCCTTTGTTCAAGCACCCACTTGAACCTCTGAGGACAACAATCCTCCCTAGCACCTCCCTACCACCCTGAAATATAAATCTTTTCTATTATGACTTATTACAGTGATATAAAGTTCTTCAATGGCTTATCGGTCTCATCACTGTTCTGCTACACTGCATTTCTCTGTCTGCATCAATGTCTTCTGCACACTCCTTGCGTTTTCTGTTCTTTTGCCTTTTATGCTCTCTGCACCATGTCCCTTCAATGCACCATTCCCCTTATGTACATTTATGTTTATGCTCTCTACCTCCTTCTTCACACCTCAATCACACTCAACAACAACACACATTTCTTCTTTGTTTAGAATTCTTATAGTCTCTATGCACCTTGTGCATGCAATATTATTCTTGCTCTTGCATCCTCTCCACCCTCAATCTCCTCCACATCAAGGTGTTTTCTCCACTTCACTCTTCCACAACTATCCCATCTTCTGTGTGCCACGTTGTCTCTCTCTTTTATGCATCTCCTGCTCATTGTGAGTGTTATGCCTGATCATCATGGTAACTCTTCATCTTCTCTGGCGGTTTCACCCCTGCAACCATCATCACTGGGTGTTATATCGAGTTTCCTTAGCTTATCTGAAAGTTGAGACTCTTCATCTTCTCTGTCATAGATGAGTTCATCCTCTGGTAGAAACCATCATTTGTTTCTAGAAGTTACACTGTGAAGTGCAACAGTAGCCCTCTGATCTTATTCAAATTCATCTGCACCGTTGAATTGACTTCATTGAATCTTGCGTTCATTTCACCATTTTTCACTTCGTCATTTCAAGATCCTTGATGAAAATATTT
>ML778744.1:1074309-1100372 GCA_009831015.1 Picea engelmannii
GTATGAGATTGTTTCATGATTCATGATATACATAATATATGATAGTGGG
The DNA here is from genome assembly GCA_009831015.1 of Picea engelmannii. Taxonomy (NCBI): domain Eukaryota; kingdom Viridiplantae; phylum Streptophyta; class Pinopsida; order Pinales; family Pinaceae; genus Picea; species Picea engelmannii. Next base: position 1,074,359 of record ML778744.1, read on the forward strand.
GTTTTTAGCTTTACGCTTTCCCGGTAAAACTTTTGTGTTGTGTGTTATTGATATTTCACTTTGTGCATTGTGGTTGTGATCGTGGTTTAATTTCCTCTGCAATAATAATAGTAGAAGTGATTCTTTATTTAACAAGTGGCAGAAATTGTTAGATCAGGAGAATCGCAGGAATACATTAATTTGTATCGAAATTTCTACACCCCCGAGATGGGACTAAAATCTACCTGGGTAAAGGGATTCCTAACCAAGCTAAAGGCTCATAGACAACAAGAAAGACTCTGTCTCAGGTGCCAACTCAAACTAAAAACCTACAGTCCCTCATTCCCCACATGCTTGTCCCACCTAGTAAGTGTGCCCCTTCGCTTCTCCACATTCCTTCGACTGCCCCACTTCCTTTCCGGGCTTCAATAGCAGGTCGGTCAGGAAGTCTCAGAGCACTGTAGATGGAGTTTATCACCTTCAGGAAATAAATTCCCAACAATTATCTCACCCAAAGAATTTCTCATGAGCCTAACAACCTGCCTCTTTAATATCCCATGGGCCTAACAACCCGCTTCTTCATTCCATCTCCCAAGCTAACCAGATACACCAACACAAAAATGGCTATGGATACAAGTTCAAGTACAGTCATGAAGACACAGAGGATAAATCAATGGGTTTGTGCATGCTCATGGATGATTGTCTGGATAACTAAATGATAGAAGGAATGATTGGAATAATGACGGAAAAATATAGGAAAATGAACTAAGTCCCAATATTATGTATGCATGTCCCCAACTTAACACTTGTCATGTTGGGAGCTACTTTCACCCACTTGTACCCAACTTTAGAACTTAGGATAAAATAACTATCTATACTTTATACTTTAAGAAATATTAATATAATATTCCTTTTTGGCTTAATCTCCCTAGCTTAGCCCTTTCCTTAACTTTTATCCTCCACCCTTTCCCTAACTAGTGGATTTTAGTCCCCCATCTCTTTTATCGTGGTTGGTCTACACGCAACGATGCATTTTATATTAAGTATGAGTCATATACAAAAATAGGTGCACTGGCCTTTAACATCTAGGATCTCCGGCATAATCGAAACATAAGCATCCTAGCTTATAATGACTAGCTCACCAGCCTATAAAACAAAATATATACACAAAATCTTGTTGGCCTCAATATTGCGCGCACTTAAGATGATGCACGCGGTATCCTGGAATGTTCACACTTCGTCATTTTATTGAGCAGTAAATGCACACACTATGCCATGAAAGGTGCATACAAAAAGATATTAAACATCTCACCAGCTTAAGTACATTTTCATTTACATTTACAAATGGGTTCGGACTAGGGATATTACAATCCAATCCCCTTATTTATGCATTGTCCTCAGTGCATCATGTACCCATATACAACAAAATTTCAAAGATCCTAGAAAATATGTGTGTATTCTACCCGCATTGCATCCTCATGCTCCCAAGTACCATTCTTAGGACCATACTAGGTCCATTGGACCTTTACAAGCCCTATGGCTCGATTCCAGATTTGTTTGATTTTCTAGTCCAGAATGCATACTGGATGCACATGAAAAATGCCTTCTTTCTCCACCTGAATCACATTCCAATCAATAACATGATTATCAGCAGGTATATATTTCTTGAGTAATGATACATGGAATACATTATGAACAGACATAGATGCAGGCAATGCAATCATATAAGCTATTGAACCAATCCTCTCTAGGATTTCAAATGGCCCACAATAGCGAGCTGCCAACTTTAAACAATTTCCTAACTTCAGGGAACTTTTGTTGGCTTTCACTTTCAAGAATACATGATCACCCACTTTAAATTCCCTGTGAGTTCTGCCCTTATCATCATATCTTTTCTTCCTGTCTTAGGAAGCCTTTAAATTTTGTTTTATTTTAATAATTTTCTCCTCCATTTCCCTGAGAAAATCTGGCCCAACCACTGTTCTGTCTTCTAGGTTATCCCAACTTACTGGTGTGTTGCACTTTTTTCCATAAAGTGCCTCAAATGGGATCATCTTTAGAGATGTTTGGTACCCATTGTTATAAGCAAACTCTACCAAGTGTACATAGTCTTCCCATTTTGATGGTTTATCCATCACATACATCCTCAACATATCTTCAATCACTTGTTCACCCTCTCTGTTTTCCCATCTTATTTTGGAGGATAAACTATACTAAAATTCAAATTTGTTCCAAATCCATTAAATAATCCCTTCCAAAATTTTGAGGTAAATTTTGGATCTCTGTCAGACACAATTGTCTTGGGTATGCCATATAATCTATCAATTTCCTTCATACAAACATCAGCTATGTTGGCTACCTTGTGAGTGAACTTAACTAGAACAAAATGGGTTGCTTTAGTAAGCTTATCCACCAATACCATGATAGAGTCATGTTGCTTGTTTGTTCTGGGTAGTTCGGTAATGAAATCCATGGTTACAACTTCCCACTTCCACTCAGGAATGGGTAATGGTTGTAGCAAACCAGTTAGATGTCTATTCTCACCCTTTACCTTTTGACATTCCAAACATCTGGCAATAAAATCAACAACTCTTTCTTCATTCCTGGCCAATAATATTGGATTTTGACAGCTGCAATAGTTTTATGATATCCTGGGTGCCCAGCATAAGGCACATTATGCATTTATCTCAATATCCATTTTTTCAACTCCTGGGAATTTGGTACATAAATTCTACCCCTATACATGAGAATTTCATCATTATCTAGCTTGTATTCTTCAATTTCCTGCTGCAAAATACCTCGCTGTAATTTTACCAATAATTCCTTGTATTGCAAATCAGATTTTGCAGTCTCTATAATTCTTTCTTTGAAATCTAATTGGTACATGCTAATGGTTGTAGCATGCAATTCATGCACTCTTATGTTGAGTGAATCAACCACTTTGTTCTCTTTCCCCTTGATATGGTTTATATCAAAGTCATATTCACTTAGAAATTCTAACCATCTGGTTTGCCTAACATTTAGAGTTGGATGATCAAATAAATATTTCAGACCATTATGGTCTTTTCTTAGCTCAAACATTTTCCCCATGAGGTAGTTTCTTCATTTCCTCAAGGAGTGCACTATGGCTTCCAACTCCAAATCATGAGTGGCATAGTGTCTTTCATTCTCTTTCAACTTCCTTGACTCATAACATATAACAAACCCATTTTGACTGAGGACTCCACCAAGTCCCTCTTTACATGCATCTGTGCATACAATGAAGTCTTCATTTGGATCTACAATCCTTAGTATTGGAACACTTGTTAATAATTGTTTCAAGTGTTGGAAATTCTTTTCACAATCCAATGTCCACTGAAACTTCACACCCTTCTTTTGTAAGGAAGTTATTGGGTGTGCAATCTTTGAGAATCCTTCAATAAATCTCCCGTAGTATCCTGCAAGACCCATGAATGATATCACCTCTGTCACATTCTTTGGCATTGACCAATCTCTAATGGCTTCTATCTTCTCAGGATCCATTGCTATCCCATCCTTTGAAATAATATGCTCCAAATAATGAATTTTCTTTTGATAAAATGAGCACTTGCTCAATTTGGCATACAACTGATGCTCCCTTAATACTTGCAACACCATCCTCAAATGATTTTCATGATCTTCTTATTACTTATAATATATAATAATTTCATCCAAGAAGACAATGACAAACTTGTCTAAATATTCTTGGAAAACACCATTCATTAGGCACATGAAAATAGCTGGTGCATTTGACAACCCAAATGGCACCACTGTGAACTCATAATGACCATACCTTGTCCTGAAGGTGGTCTTGTTGATATCTTCCTCTTTCATCCTTACCTGATGGTATCCTAACCTGAGATCTATCTTTGAAAATATGTTTGCATCCTTCAATTGATCAAAAAGATCATCAATCCTTGGTAGAGGATACTTGTTCTTAACAGTCACTTTATTTAACTTTTTGAAATCAATGCACAAACTTAATTTTCCATCTTTCTTTTTCACGAACAAGACTGGGGCACCCCAAGGTGACACACTTGGGCATATATACCCCTTCTTTAGAAATTGTTCAAGCTTCATTTGCAACTCCTTCAAATCTGGTGAACTCATTTTGTAAGGAGTCTTTGACACTGGAGTTTCTCCAGGCATTAGATTTATAGAGAAATCAATATCTCTGTTTGCGGGTAGTCCTGGTACCTCCTTGAAAACATCTTCAAATTCTTCCAAGACTGCATGATCTTCCAAATTTGGCACCTTATCTTTAGGTGTCTCCTCCATATGAGTTGCAAATATTTGACACCCTTTTCTATAACATTTCGTTAGCTGCAATGCTAAACTTTCTTCGATGGTTACTTCCCTGGGAATTCCCTGCACTCTCCTTAGGTTCCCTTCCTCATCCAAGAAAGTAAATTATTTTTTATGACCATCTAGGATAGAATGATGCTGGTCCAACCAATCCATCCCAATTAGACAGTCATAAGAGCCTAAAGGAAATATCTTCAAATCTTCCCTAGTGTTCAGTCCATTCATGTTCATAAGACATGAATTAACCATCTCATTAACTTGTCTTTTGGCTCTAGTAGCCAGCTTCACCAACCAATATTTTCCATGATTGCTTCTTCGCAAATGCAAACTTTCCACCATCTTAGGATGTATATAACTATGACTAGCTCCTGAATTGATTAAAATAGCAATGGTTCGGTTGTTGATATGTGGCTAATACTCCGCTTTCTTGTTGTCCAGGGCTGCATAGATCCTTGGCACATTTCCATCCATGTCCTCCATTGTTTTAGCTTGTTGTACATTGTGAATAGTTCTCCCTTTTTCACCTCTATTAGGACAATCTATGACCATATGATCCGCTTTGCAACCCCAACATTGTATAGGTGGTTGCCTTGGCCCTTTGAACCCCTATTTTAATCTCTCTGGGATATCTAGGAGTTGGTTGTCCCTGAGGATTATTTCTGTAGAATGGTGGCTCAGATCCCTTCTTCCTCTAATCCATCTTGAATTTCTTTTTGTCTTCCCAAGATTTTTGGAAAGTTGGCCTTGCTTTCTACTGATCATATAGGCATTTATCTCTCCTTATGGTCTCCTCCAATGTCTTGGGATCATCATCCTGTATTTTTTCACTGATGAATGACGACAATCCACTCAAATACCTTTGAATTTTAATAGTCTCATCCTTTATGAAAGAGACATACTTCAACATTTCTAGGAACCTTCTTTCATATTCATCTATTGTCATACTCCCAAGCTTGAGTTCAAAGAACTCTTTCATTTTATTGTCATAGTATCTCTTAGTCAAGTATTTATTCTCAAAATACTTCTTGAATTCCCTCCAAGTAGCACTTTTCTCTTTAATGTGTTACACCTCCACAAGATGATCCCACCACATGGATTCCTTTACCTTGAGTTGATAGATAAAAATTCTACCTTCTACATGAGAAGAATAATTATGCGTTTGAAAATACTTTCTCATGCCCAACAGCCATGTTTCTACATCTTCATCCTTCTTGTGCTCACCATCAAATGTAGGAGGTTTGATTTTGTTCATTTCTCCTCGTATCTCATCCACCCCAGACCGCTTATTCTTCTTGAAAGGGCCTCAAAAACGCTCTGCAGCTTCATGGTTTTCGAGTGCCTAAAAACGCTCTTAAGGGCCTCAAAAATGCACTGCAAAAAGATGACGTTCAAATGATATAAAATGTCACAAAAAATCACTGGTTTTTTGTTGTTGTTCACCCTTCAAACAACTTCACACACACAAATTTCAACCTGTAACCCATATTTACCATGAGAAGCAACAACACAAGGTAAATCATGCTTTGTGCACTTTAAAACCACTGTGTATCACTTCTTTGTTGCGCTAATATCTTGCGCGCACTACTTTTGTGTCGCGCGCCAATATCTACTGCACGCATTTTTTGTTCTTGCATTATTGCCTATTGTGCACAATTTTTGTATCGCACGCTAATATTCCGTGCATGTTGTACTCTACTCGCTGCACCATGCCAGAGTTTAGTACCTCTCCACCGCGCACCAAAACTCTGCATGCACCAGTAACTAAATTGTCACACAACAACATATACCCACATTGCGCGCACACCAACAAAACTCCTCTGTACTCTGCCAACACTGTGCACACCACACACATCATTATTATGTGTGTGCACACCGCACAATGATAAATTTATCGTGTAGTCCTGTACACCAACATTTTTCCACGCGGCGCTGAAATTTAGCGCACACACCTGCACACTAACATTTTTCCGCGCGGCACCAAAATTTAGCGCGCAGACCTGCACACTAACATTTTTCCACGCGACATTAAAATTTAGCGCATGTACCAACATGCCAATATATTGCTGCGCAATGCCAAATTTTACCTATCACAATATTTTCACTGCACATCATGCATTTTTAGTGCGCCCACCTATGCACATTCATTTTTATGTGCATCAATTCCTCGTGAATTCCGCTGCAAAAATTGGGGCTTTTGGCTTAACTTTTTCCCAATTTACCATCGACATTCTGCAAACATGAAATTTGTTCAATTTCACCCCAATAACACCAGTCCAACCTATGCAACAACAAATCGTTGTAAGTTGACATTTCTGGAATGAATTTACCCAAAATCAATTCGTGAATTGAGAATTTAACCACTAAACTCGCTCCATTTGTCATAGCTTCACTGTAACTTCAAATTCGACCCATTCTAGATCCAAATTTTCTAGAAAAGATATTAAAACAATAATATCTCATCAATTGGCCGAATTTCTCCATTTTCTCATGAATTTAACAATAGAAATTAAGGATTTTCCAAATTTTGTGTCGTTGCTTCTAAATTTTACCATGGATGCTCTACAAACTGGAATTTGGCCACTTCAAAATAAATCCTCTGTGACACTTCGCTTCAACTCAAATTTCTCGGCCCATACAGGCTCAGTTTTGAAAACTGAATCTCTGATACCATGTTGTAACATCCTAGGCCATCCTTGTCGGGCCACGCTATGCCAGAGAACTCTTTCGTTCTCTCTATGGAACATACTGTAACATACCCAGTATCCAACTAAGTTATGCCACATAAATTTTTCGAACCGCATGCAATTAAAATATATACACATAGAACTCTTGTAGAAATATATATATATAACGTAAACATCAATTACATATGTAAATGCATGGATTCACACTGAAATAACAGTAAATGTATACATGCAACATATATAGGAAATACCCATAAAAATAAACACAGTTATAACCGCACATATGATAACCCATAAAAATAAACACGTAAATAACAATTCAACATGTAAATTTATCACACAATTGAAACTTATATTGGGAAGAATGTCACCAACTGTGTGCAGAATTTCCACGAACATCCTAGCCTTATACCACATTGTTCATCTCTCTCAACAGTGAGTCACCCCTGAGCTCGGACTAAACTCCACCTGGGTAAAGGGATTCCTAACCAGGCTAAAGGCTCATAGACAATAGGAAAGACGTTGTCTCAGGTGCCAACTCAAACTAACAACCTACAGTCCCTCATTCCCTAGATGCCTATCCCACCCAGGAAGTGTTACCCTTCTCTACTCAACAGTCCTTTGGTTGCCCCACTTCCTTTCCAAGCTTTAGCAACAGGCCGGACATGAAGTCTCAGAGAATTGTAGTTGTAGTTTAGCACCTTCAGGAAATAAATTCCCAGCAATTATCTCACCCAGAGAATTGCTCACGAGCCTAACAATCCGCCTCTTCAATATCCCATGAGCCTGACAACCTGCTTCTTTAGTCCAGCTCCCATTCTAACCAGATACACCAACACAAAAATGGCTATGGATACAAGTTCAGGTACAGTCATGAAGATACAGAGGATAACTCAATGGGTGTGTGCATTCTCATGGATGATTGGATAGATAAAGGAATGATGGAAGGAATGATGGGAATAATGATGGAAAAATATAGGAAAATGAACTAAGTCCCAACAATATGTATGCATGTCCGCAACTTGACACTTTTCATGTTGGGAGCTACTTTGGCCCACTTGTACCCAACTTTAGAATTTAGGATAAAATAATTATCCATACTTTATACTTTAAGAAATATTAATATAATATTACTTTTTTTCTTAAGCTCCCTATCTTAGCCTTTTCCTTAACTTTTATCCCCCGCCCTTTTCCTAACTAGTGGATTTTAGTCCCCCATCTCTTTTATCGTGGTCGGTCTGCATGCAACGATGTATTTTATATTAAGTATGAGACATATACAAAAATAGGCACAATGGCCTTTAACACCTAGGCTCTCCATCCTAGTCAAAACATAATCATCCTAGCATATAATAACTGGCTGACCAACCTATAAAATAAAATATATACACAAAAGCTCGCTTGCCTCAATATTGCACACACTTAAGGTGATGTGCACGATATCCTCGAATGTTCACACTTCATCATTTTACTGCGTAGTACATGCACACACTATGCCATGAAAGGTGCATACAAAAATATATCAAACAACTTACCAACTTAAGTACATTTCCATTTACATTTGCAATTGGGTTCGGCCTAGGGATATTATAGAAGCTATTAAGGAGCACACCTTTGCGGGCCATTTCTGGGAGCTTCGTTCATCCGATTTGGGTGCTGTCAGTTTTGATGGGTTCATGAGACCTGGTAGAACATGACCAGATCATTTGTTTAATCCATTGGAACTTTCATGATGTGCATTTAAAGCTTCAAACATAAATAAGAAAGCCTAACTGAGACAAGGCCCAGAGACGTAAGCGAGATTGCCGAACTCCGTTATCACATTGGTGTTATGGTTTGCTGTTGTTTATGCTTTATTTCAAATATGTATATGTGTTTATGTTTGTTATGTTTTCTCATCATTTCTTCCTCTTTCATTAAGCTTCCTAAATTGTTAATTAACACATGCTAAATAACTCAACTATTGTCGTGTAAAAGATCTTTTTGGATTAAAAAATGACCTATCTTTGGCTATTTATTTATAAAAAATATTGTTGTCTATACTTCAAAAGGAATTGTAACATCCCCAACCACCTTTTGGTCTATGCCACTTAAAATTTCTACTATGATACTAATTTAAATCATAAAAATACTCTGCAAATGCACATATTCATACATACAAAATAATGACAGAAATATACATGCATCATATGCAGGAAAACCCCATGAAAACAAATGCATAAATATTAAGCAGCACTTAAATAAACACACAATTAAATTACTAAAATTTTATGCATATGAACAGAGTTGAGCGAAATAACAATAATAATTTATAAACACCATTATCACGGAGATTCCAATGCAGAAGACACATAATTATACACATAATAAATAAAATATGCACATGAAAGATACTTATCTCATGAAATAAGAACCAAGTGCATCCAGACCTTCCACGTTCTTCTCATCCATAGAACACACTATTCATAATCTCAACAATGGATCACCCATGAGCTGGAGAAAAACTCTACTATGGAAAAGGGAATCCTAAGCTAGTCTAAGGTTTGATAATCTGGAGAATGGCTCAGTCCAAGGTTCCCAACTGTTGCAACTAGCCTATAGTCTCTCATTCCTTAAATGCCTATCCCACCCCATGAAGTGTGCCCCTTCTATGCTCAACAGTCCCTTAGCTTCCCCACTTCCCTTCTAAGGATTCAACAACATGTGAGATATGAAGTCTCATAGCCCTGTAGCTATTTCCCAATGCACCAAGGAACAATTCCGAGTAGTTTCTCACCTATAGAAACTACTCATAGGCTTGACAACCCTCTTATTCAACCATAGGCCTAACAACTTGCCTCTTCAACCTGCAACAAAACTAGGTATGGGTACATGTGGTAGCATCCATGAGTGGGTGGTAAGAATCATGAAGGAATGATGAATCCCCCCAAATACACTGAGTTTCTCTCTTATATATGTATGTTCTTTTTATGACACATGGCTCTCAAGGAAATCCCATTTCATGTCCCCACTTTAGAAACTTAATATATATTCATATCCATAACTTTATCTTTAATGAATATTAATATAATATTCCATTTGGATTAATCCCCTTTAGCTTAGCCCCTTTCGTGGACTCTTATCTCCCTTACCCTTTCTAGTGGAGTTGAGCTCCCCGTACTCTTTTACATGGTTGGTCTGCATCAATGATGTGTTTTCATTAATATTTGCATGTGATTACATATTACAGTGATGGATCACTGGCCATTTTAGCATCTATCTCTCTAGCCTAATAACCACACAGACACTTTGGACTCAAAATACATATACACAAAGGCCCTTTGGCTGCAAAACTGCACACTTACTCCATTGTACATAAAACTAAAGATGGTGTGCACCCTTCCTTTAGTGAAAAAATATCACAGACTTACACAGGTGCATGATACATTATAAAATGTGCACACTCCTTTGGTATGAGATTCTCACGCACTGACTCAATGCATGTAGAACCGAACCAAATACCTTGTAAAATCAACTCACCAGCTTATATGTAATAATTAAATTTACATTTACAATTAGTACCCACGACTAACTATCCTATATGTTAATTTACATATATATGTACAAGTGTGTTTCAACCTAGGGGTATTACATTCCCCTCCCCCTTATTTATGCACTGTCCTCAGTGCATTGTATACATGTGCATTCAAAATTATTCAAAAGGATCCATGCCTTTGCTAATGAATCTTATTATCCACTTGGTGCTCTACTTTCAAGAACCAATTCATGTATTCATATTGTAGCTGGAAATTATTTGTTATGATCCATAGAGTTTCTTTAGGAAAGAATTCATCTCATTATTCCATTTTACACGTCGTCATGATTACAGCTACCATGCCATAAGCATCCTTGAGTTTTCTCTTCCTTGTTGCACTCACCCTTCCAGGATCAAGTATCCCTTCACTGCTACACAGTTCCTCAACGATCCATCTTGCCAAGGCTTTCACACATAAGGAGAGTGCCAACTCATTACCAGAACCCCACCAAGGTTCTACATTAATAGGGTTCTAGTGTGTCCAATAATAGTTGTCCTTCCCAATAATTTCAACTTTAATAAATACTATCTCATCTGTATCACACACATACAATCATTATGAGATAATATTATAAAAAATTCATTTAGAAATTCAAATTCATTTCATAACGACATCCAACGTTTTCCCAAAATATGAAACTCCATTTCATAATTTTCTTGGTTGTTCCAATAGCAGGCACCAATATTTATTATGGATTTATGTAGCACCATACTTGAGACCACGTTTTCCTGTAATACTTCTTCTTGCAATCATCCAAGAATATCATTAATATCTCTTGTACAATATACTATCATTGCAATATGTACACAAACTTATAAATTTATTTTAGAATTGTCTATGGTTAACAATTCAATCACAGTTATCAAGCAATTTATTAAATAGAATGAAATTATCATTCTCTGCATGTGCATGTTCAACAATTATGATTTTCCTTTTCTAACCATTATTACTATGTTTCTGGAACACAAAATTATTATAGTAACTTCTCATGTGGCTACTTGACTTGCAACTTTCCTATTGCAATATCTAACAGCCCCTGAAATGTCCTCAACTCCATGAGTTATTCATAATTGTAATAGTGCAATTGTTAGCATACTAATTTCTGTTCAATAAAAAAATTGCATGCATTCACAAAAACACATTCAACAAATGCATTCAAGAATAACAGTTCTATCATGCATAATTGAAACTCTACCACTTACTATGCATGAGTGAAACTCTCAATGCATATCTATTCAATGCACCCTTGCATTGATTTTCATAATTTTTGATATCTAAGTCATGTATCTTACCATTGGTAAATTGGAAAGTATGGCCAATGCCTTGACAAAGTCTAGCCAATGTCTTGACACATTCTCCTATTGCCTGCTCAAGTTCTTGGATGCCTTCCTTTTCGACTTGAACACTACACCAAGAATATAATTATGTGGTGTTCATTAGTGTTAGAAAAAATGTTGCAGTCCAAACATTATTTAGAAGTAGGAATTTCATCAGATATTTTTGTGGTACATAGCCTTTCTATAACCAACCATTTCATGGTCTGATACATTACTATATTTTCTGGTATCCATGCCTATAACAGGTTCATACTCTTCATTGCTTTGGTTATTATCTCATAAGCAATTAACTATGCCACTATTTCATTGTATGCATTCAAAAGCTAAGAAGATTTTATAATTATTACACGCCTCCAACCTTTACCACACCTAGTGGTATCTAGTTCCCATTAATTTATTCAAATAATACAATAATGTGATAAAATAAACTCTGGATGAAGAAATTTTTACCAAACTTTCCTTTAGCAATTATGTAATAAAATTACATAAACTCATACATGCATAGCTACCATTAAATAAATTTAATTCCACCTCGCTAGTTGATAACAATAGAAGATATCATGTCTCTGTTATAAGCCTTATAATACACACTTCAACATTTTGTTGCTTCCTTGTATATGCAAAAAAATTATTAGCAACACTTGTATCCATGAAATAACTATCTCTTTCTTGGAACAACAACCCTTATTAGCAACTTCATAATCATATATATAACAATAACTTACTCATAGTCATCATATTATGTATATTAACAATCTAGATTTGTTACAACATATCTATATGCACTAATATTGCATCACTAGGATGCTCATGAATGCATATGCATTCCATTTTCCTGTACTATGTATGGCTATCCAACATGCTATAACTTAAGTGTTGCTACAACATTGTATCAACCTCTTTCTTCATGTATCATTTTGTTCTCTTACTGAGAAAGTTTCCAGCTAAACTACTCTTGATCAATTTTATATTTTCATCCATATAATATGATGATATGAACTTTAACCTCAATTATTTCATGGATCCATCTGACCAACACATGCATGACCAAATTACATTTCTAGCCATGCTTTCATATTGGATTTATATCTCCAAATTCTATTTACTCTTCTAGACCAAACTAGTTCAACCTTTCTTTGATTGAACATATCAACCCTTGTAGTTTATTGCACCATTCTCTTCTATTTTCTTATCCATCCATCTTCAAACATGACCTACATAGTCAATTTTCAGCATGTTGCAATGCTACCCCAATGTTTCTTTTTCCAATTGAGATGGTTTATCCTCAAATTTTAATTCTTTTTCATTCGATACCAAGCATAGAATCATTTTTCTTCTTCATAGGTCTTAGTGGTTTCTTTTTAGAAAAATCATCTCCATGTTTGAATCCTTTTGGATTGGCATCCCAATGTACCTTGTCAATGCACTCATGTCTTTGGAATGTACTCAACATTCATTTTCATAGCTGTCACAGTTCCTCAAATGTGGCAGGAAACTCTAAATAACTTGGTATACATCTAATGGTACCTATCCACTATATTTAATTACTTCTGAACTTCATCCAATCTCTAATGCACTTAGATTTGAGTAATTCCTCTACTAGGAGTTTGATTTCATCATTATAGATCCAATATTCCCACAATATATTGATTTACACATATTCCAACACTCTTTACATATATGCACCTTCATTTCTTTACCCTTAAAGTGGTGATATCCATACCATTCTTCTGCTTCACTACTATGATAATGATGATGGAAGTACTACCCCAAAACTATGTGACTATTCCTTGGAGATGTTATCCTTATCTCCATGCCTACAATCTACCTTTCTTTATTAAAACATGACATCTTGACATATCGATCCTTTTTTTTTTGAAATATTCCACCCCTAATGTACTGCCTTATATATACATTGGATTCTTTGGGAGTGCATGGAATTTCACTATTTCATTCACTACATGCTCTATTCTTATTTCGAGATTCCATTGAGCACTTTGATTAACATGAGTGGATTTCCTATAGTAGCTTACCGATACTTTATGGTTGTTCCTAGATTCACACCTTAACATAATTTAGTCTTGACTCTTGATCATATTGTGAAATATTCTTGTCATAGAAATATTGTCTTGAGTACCTCTTCTTATATTTAACCAAAATTTCAATCCTCTCACCTGTTATGAAAACCGTCTCTCCACACTTCCATGGTTTCAACTTCATGCATACCCAACACTCCTTCTTTATCATGAAACATGGATGGTCTCTTTATTTGATGCAGGAGCATCACTCCAACTCAGAGGCACGTCAGCAGCTAGTGTAACAACACACTATGAGGGAGCGGATCCCAAGGAGAGAGAATCACCAACTTTCTCATTTTTGAGTTTAAATATCAAATTTAATGTAAATTTAATATTGTAAGGATCGAGGAAGGCCAAGTCACTATATTTGTATGGAATTCATGTAAAGTCGCCTTTAATGCCTGACAGGTAGATAGATCTAGATCTAATTCGGACTAGATGTAAATTAATTATAATATTAATCTAAGTAGGTGGAGGAAGGCTCGAGAATCCTCTCTTATGTAAAAATATCAATTGTATTGAGATGTCATAATGGGAGGATGTGAATGAGATAGAGAAGATAATATAGGAGATGAGACAAAGAAATGAGACTTTGTTGCAGTCCAGCCTTGTACACATTGTAAAGATCATTCAAATTTAATGAAAGAAGATTTCCCTGCATATGAGTTTTTGTATGTGTGTTCTGTGTGAGTGAATGTGTTTACTGTTTATATTTATGAATTTTGTTATTTCATGTATGTTCCCTTTGCAGGAATATATAGAATTCCCTATATGTGTGAGTTTTTTAGTGTTTTGGGCTTTCAAGGCTACTGCAAGGAGTGCTTGCCAGAGTTGTTGAAAAAACTATGTGAAGCCAACGAAAGGAGTGCGTTAGAACTTAGTTTTGAGTTTAGGAAGAGCGTGCCAGGTGGGCACACCATAAAAATTCACAAGATCATAAGGAATAGTGAAATCAATGCATAGAGTGAGTGCAAGGAGTGTGATTACACTCATAGCAGTGTAAAATATCAGAAGGGAAGGTTGTGCAAGGAGTGTATACCAGAGTTACTGAAAACTTTTAGAGCTAATGCAAGGAGTGCACAAGAGATTCTGGGAAGTCTAGGAATTAGGAGAGTTGAGTGAAAGGAGTGCACAAGCCAACATACTACTAAAGTGTTGGTGAATCTTAGAAGGAAGAGTATAGACAACCAGGGGGTTGTTGAAGGAACACTCTGATAGTGTTCGAAAGCTCAAGAGAAAGATAAAACAGTGATAGGAGAGCACAAGAAGTCATCTGAAAAGAACAAAGGGACTGAACCCTTTGAAACTGAAGAGTTGAAATATCAGAGGAAGAGTGTGAGTGCTAGGAGGGAACAAGAATTTGTTGAAAAGAACAAAGGGTCGAGCCCCTCTGAAGTTAGATAAATTACAAGCTCGGGAGAGATAGTGCAAGTGTGCATAGAGTCTCTGGAAGGTGTGCAGAGACTGATAAATTTTTTAGTTCCATATTTTGGGAGATTCAGAAGGAGTGCATAGGTGACCTTCAAAGGTCCCATGTTCATAAGATATGGCGCAAGTATGCACAGATCCCTGTAAGGAGTGCATAAGGTGAAAACATTCTAAGTTTCAGACTGCAAGAGAAGTGCAAGTGTGTGCTCACACTTCATATAAAATGTTGAAAAATATCAGGAGGATTAGCATTTTCCAAATGCAAGCAGAGGCCAAGGCGTCATCCCTGCAGAATAATATTCAAAGGCCAAGCCTTTGAGAATTTGAGAAATCCTTTGTTAGAAGGAAAGAAAAACCATAGAAGAGGAGGAGGAAGCTACAACAGTCATTGGATCAACCCCATATGAGAGGCGGAGTGCACAGAAAAGGATAAAATATCCCAACCATCAGATCTGAGTGCAAGATTGTGAGTCGTCGATCTCACAGTTTAAAGATTCAACACTCCGAGAGGAATTGACCTTGGAGTTTCTAGGAGGAGAAATCCTAGAACCTTTGAAGTCTTGGAGTGGATCTACAATGTAGATCAAGGGCAACGAGTGTGACTCATTGATCCTTGAGTGATTCAAGAGTTCAATGGTCTGGGAGAATTTGGGTGTGGTTGCACAAAGGAAAGAAAGTCCCGAAGTCCTGAAGCTCGGAGTAGATCCTAACCATTGGCATCAGGGATACGTGTCAACAGATCGTCGAATGTTTGGAGTTTAGCAGTCCGGGAGATTGTGTGGAAAAGTTGTCTTGGGTCAGAAATCCCTGGAGGCCCGAAGCCTAGAGTAAATCTAGACTGTAGATCTAGGACGAACCATGACCGTAGATCCCCAAGCTATCCGTAAATTTGACGTTCAGGGGAAAGTGGGTTCCAAGGTGTGAAAAACCATGAAGCCCAAATCCTGGAGTAAGTGTAGACTGTCGATTTGAGATAGATTTCAGCCACTCGATCCGAAAGTTTGGAGTTCTCACATTTGTGGGTATTTCATGTTAGAGCTAAGGAAAATCCCAAATCTCGGAGCCCCAGAGTTAATGTGAGTCGTAGGTCGCACCGCGGAGTGTGGACCATTGATCCAATATCTTTTTGAGAATTCACGAGTTCAACATTCAGAGGAATTGGGGTGTTGTATTTTTGAAACCTCTGAAGTCTGAACCTTCGGAACACCAAAGTAGAACCTTTTTTGTTAGTGCTTGGTTCTAGCCCACGATCACATGAGAGTTTTACTGAAGTAAAGGGGATAGTGCCAAAATTTGATAATAAAGGAGAATAGGGCTTAGAGAAAGTGCCTGCAAGTCTTAGTGGGACCTGCATAAAGAAATTAAGGGCCTTTGAACATTAAGAGAGGATCCAACAGGGATTCAAGAGCTAATTCATATCCTATGTGAATGATTCTAGACTAAGAGGTCGTGTGAGCTCCAAGTGAAGGTGGGGGTTTGCATCAAGTGGTATCAGAGCTCAAAAAATATTTCTTCTGATACCATCAAGTGGTATCAGAGATCAAAAAATATTTTTTCTGATACCATCAAGTAGTATCAAAGTTGATTTATGTTTGCAGACAATATGCAAAGGAGGAGAGACAGATTATTGACACTCTATGTGAAGACTGTTTGCAAGTGTGTAACAGACAGTAGACAGCTAGGTGGGCTGAAAGAAAAGGACCAATTGTGTTCTTGAAGCATAGGAGAGTCTGTGGTGCTCTTAAGGTGGGAAGTTGGATAAGGGATCGGGAGAGCAAGGAGTGCTCAGGAGAAGGAGCAATCGCAAGGTGTGCGCTTACACTTAGAAGGATTGTAAAAGGTCATAGAAGGTTCCAGCAGGTGAACCAAGAGGATAGGTGAGGAGAAGCTTGGAATAGGATGAATGTAGCTCACAACAAGGAAGTGGAAGCTCATGGAGGAGAGGATAAAATGGATACTAAAGGCCATAGACAAGGTCCAAGAGGAGACTGCAAGAAGATGAGCATAGAGGAGATATATAAAGAGATCAAGGAAACCAATGAGGAGCTCGAAAGATTGATGCTGAAATGGAAGAGCATACAATAAGGAGAGAAAGAAAGTTGTAGGTATGAGTGGCCCATGAAGAAGAAATAAAAGTGGCATATTCAACATTTAATTTCCAAGAAGCATAAGAAGATGTTGAGGAGGTGCCCGATGAAAGATAAAAACCTCAATGACATAGAGGAAGAAATGGTTTGCATCTGTGAACCAGAAGATGGAGAGAGACTTGGTGATGAGGAATGGAGATCAACTGGAGATATCATAGATTGCCATGAGGGAAATGAGAAGAGGTTAGTTGAATATCTCATAGACTTCCAGGAGGGAAGAAAGGAAAAGTTAGGTTTCCAGTTGGGAAAAGAGGATATGAGAATGTATGAGAGTCTTAGGAACTCAGAGAAGAGTTCAGAGAAGCAAGGAGTGCTGACATAAAATAAGAGTGAGGTCAGACTGTCTAAGAGTCTCGAGAAATTAGAGAAGAGTTTGGATCAGCAAGGGGTGCTAACAGGAGAAGAGGAAGATCAGAGGTGCATTATGATCATTGGGGGAATCAAGATATTCCTGCCAATAATCCCAGCAGGAGCTAGTGCATGTGTTGCACATGAGGAAGTGATGCAGGAGGCATCCAGAAATGAGGCCATGGGGTCAATTTTTTTTTTAAACTAACAATTTATGTCATACAGGTGCAGAATAAGAAAGACATCCATCAGAGACTGTCATGGAGGAGGAGAAGGAGAAAACATTGACATCTGCTCAAGTGATGAAATAAGAGGAGGCCCGCACATTTGTGAGCTAAATAAATATTCAAGAGAAGTGTTCAGATAAAATTCTCACTCAGTCGGAGACAAAGTTGAAGATGTTGGAGGATTGGTTAAGCAATCCATAGATAATGAAAGACTGTCAAAAGGATATGGTCATGAAAAATGGAGAAGAATTCTAGCCTAAGGAGCTGCTGGATGAAGTTTGAATTATACCGACATAAAGAGATGAAATAATAACATAGGAACTTGAAGAAATAAAACTATCAGGGGAGATGGCTAAGAAACAAGTCAGTAATATTGTTGTAGAGTTGGAGTCTATAGTGGAGTGGAAAGAAAATGCCACATGAGATGAAGTTAGCATGGGAGATCATAATGATCTTCCTTTTGATTTGAATGAAGAATTGGAATCCCTAGTAGAAAGAGTAATAACCTAGAGTAGGCTCATCCAACAGGTCAAGTTGGATATTTATGAAGAGGAGGAGATGCAGCAGAGAAAACTGCAGGAGAGGATCCAACCCATGGACAAGATGGACAAGGAGATAGAGGGCATAAAGAGTTGATGCTAAAGTCAGCAAAGGATACATTCAACAAAAGGTGGAGGCTAACAAGAAGATATTGTAGTGGAAAAATGAATGGGGCACTGCAACATAAAATCTGGAGACCAGGAGGAGTGCTTGCAGTAGCAGCAAGACAACAACAACAAGGCATAGGAGAATGTGGACAACTACAAAGTGCAGTTTGGGACTCAGGAGGGTCTCAACAACACCAGTAGTAGAAGAGCCATGAGAAGGAGCTCATGATTTTTTTATTAGAGGATTATGATGTAGGAGCATCACTCCAACTCATCAGTGCATCAACAACCAGCTCAACAACACACTATGAGGCAGTGGATCCCAAGGAGAGAGAAGTGCTAACTTTATTTTTTTTGAGTTTAAATATCAAATTTAATTTAAATTTAATATTGTAAGGATCGAGGAAGGTCGAGTCACTATATTTTTATAGGCTACATGTAAATTCACCTTTAATGGCTGACAGGTAGATAGATCTAGATCTGATTTGGACTAGATCTAAATTAATTGTAATATTAATGTAAGTAGGTGGAGGAAGGCTTAAGAAGCCCCTCTTATGTAAAAAGATCAATTGCATCAAGATTTCATAAGGGGAGGATGCGAATGAGATACAAAATAGAAGAGAGAAGAGGAGATAAAGAGCCAAGACTCTGTTGTAGTCTACTTTTGTACACATTATAAAGAGAATTCATATTTAATGAAAGCAAATTTCCCTCCATACGAGTTTCTGTATGTGTGTTCTGTGTGAATGAATGTGTTTTCTGAATGTATTTACTATGTATATTTATGAATTTTGTTAGTTCATGTATGTTCCCTTTGCAGTAATAGATAGAATTACCTATCTGTGTGAGTTTCTAGGTGTTCTAGGCTCTCAAGGCTAGTGCAAGGAGTGCACCCGAGAGAGGTTGAAAAAACTCTGTGAAGCTATCACAAGGAGTGTACTAGAACTCAGTTTCGAATTCAGTAAGAGCATTCCAGGTGGGCACACTAGAACAAGTTACAAGATCAGAAGGAATATTGCAAGAGGTTCATAGAGTGAGACCAAGGAGTGCACCTAAACTCATAGAAGTGTAAAATCTCAGAAGGGAAGGCTATGCAAGGAGTTCACAATAGAGTTACTGAAAAATTTGAGAGCCAGTGTAAGGAGCGTGTAAGAGAGTCTCAAAATTCCAGGACTTAGGAGAGTTGAGTGCAAGGAGTGCACAAGCCAACATACTACTAAAGTGTTGGTGAATCTTAGAAGGAATAGTGCAGATAGGAAGGGGGTTGTTGAAGGAACACTTTAATAGTCTTCTAAAGCTCATGAGAAAGAGCACATAGTGCTAGGAGATCACAATAAGTCATTTGAAAAGAACAAAGGGACTGAACCTTTTGAAACTGAATATTTTAAATCTAAGGAGGAAGAGAGTGAGTTCCAAGAGGGAATGAAAAGTTGCTGAACAGAACAAAGGGCCGAGCCCCTGTGAAGTTCAAGAAATTACAAGCTCGAGAGAGATAGTGCAAGTGTGCACAGAGTCTCGACAAAGTGTGCAGAGACCAAGAACCTTTTAATTTCCATATTTCAGACGAAGTGCAAGGAGTGTGCAAGGGACCTTCAAAGGTCCCAAGTTTAGAAGAGATAGTGCAAGTATGTGCAGAGCCCTGTAAGGAGTGCAGAAGGAGAAAACAATCTAATTTTCAGACTGTAGGAGAAGCACAAGTTTGCTCTCACACTTCATCCAAAGTGTTTAAAAATCTTAGGAGGAGTATCATTTTCCAAATGCATGCAGAGGCCAAGGAGGCAACCCTACCAAAGAATATTCAAAGGCCAAGCCTTTGAGAATTTGAGAAATCCTTCATTGAAAGGAAATCGCAGCCACAACATAGGAGGAAGAAGCTCTAAAAACTATTGGATTAGATGTAATATTTGATTTGGGCCATTGGATCAACCCCAGATTAGAGGAGGAGTGCACAGGAAATGAGAATAGATCCCAACCATCGGATCTGAGTGCAAGTTGATCTCATGGTTCAGAGATTCGACACTCTGGGAGGAATTGACCTTGGAGTTGTTAGGAGGAGAAATCCATGAAGCGTTGAAGTCTCGTAGTGGATATACACCATATATAAAGGGGGACGGGTGTGAGTCGTTGATCCTCAAGTTATTTGGGAGTTCAGTGGTTTGAGAGAATTTAGGTGTGGTTGCATAAAGGGAAGAAAGTTCTGAAGTCCCAAAGCCCAGAGAAGATCCTGACCGTTGGTGTCAGGGATACATGTCAACAAATCACCAACTATTCGGAGTTCAATAGTATGGGATCTTGCATGGAAAAACTGTCTTAGGGTAGAAATCCTCGAAGGCCTGAAGTCTAAAGTAAATCTATATTGTAGATCTAGGATGGAGCGGGATTGTAGATCCCAAAGCTATCTAAAAATTTAGCGGTCAACAATTCTGTGGAAAGTGGGTTCCAAGGTGTGAAAAACCTCGAAGCCCAAAGCTCAGAGTAGGCGTAGACCGCCGATATGAGATAGACGTTAGCCACCCGACCAACAAGTTTGGAGTTCTCATGTTCGGGCGTATTGCATGTTAGAGCGGAGGAAACTCCCGAATCCCGGAGCCCCAGAGTTACTGCGAGTCATAGATTTCAATGCAAAGTGAGGACCATTGATCCAATATTTGTTTAGGAATTCAAGTGTTCTACATTCAGAGGAATTGGGGTGTTGTATTATTGAAACCTCTGAAGTTTGAAGCTTCAGAGTATTGAAGTAGCACCTTTTTGGTTAGTTTTTCGTTGTATCCCACGGTCACATGAGATTTCCAACGAAGTAAAGGGGCTAGTGCCAAAATTTTATAATAAAGGAAAATAGGGCTTAGATAAAGAACTCGCAAGTCTTTGTGGGACATACACAAGGAAATTAATGGCCTATGAACATTAAGAGAGGATCCAATAGGGATTTGAGAGCTAATTTAGCTCCTATGTGAACAATCCTAGACCAAGAGGTCATGTGAGCCCTAGGTGAAGGTGGGGGTTTGCATCATTCTTTCTCAACATGCCCAATTGATATGCATAGTTGTCATCTTGAAGTATTTTCCAAATCATATCTCCATTGAAATTCTTCTATAATTATCATTGATTATAGAAATCCTCAACTGGTATCTTCCTCAAGCAATCATTCCACATTTTGAAGATCTGATCCTGTCTTATTATTCATACCTGAAGATACCACTTGATAAACACAATTTGCTGTGAATTATCATCATCAATAATATTTGCAACACATTTATCATATAAGACCACTATTCTAAAAATTTAGGTTAATGCAGGCATACAACAACAATTGTTAGTTAAACCCACACGACACCATTTYGGTAATGTAACACCCCTATTTTTTAGCCCCATTTTAAATAAWGTAATGTTACAATGTTGAGAGGCTAGAGTGCCCAAGAAATGTAATGTTTTGATCACTATCAATAATAAATACATTGCTGACTGCTAGACAGAAAAGGACTAGAGTTATAGGGGCCTATGATTCCACAAGAGAGGGGGCCTGAGGGGATAAATGTTATTTCTTATTCTAATTACCCTTTTATCTAAGGGAGTGGATCAGTTACGTGAGATTCTTGGGGGAGGCCGGGAGGTTCTTGATTCCCCATGAAATACTTAAACCTGCCCCTGGACTATTGCGGGGATTGGTTAATTGCGCGTTCACTTATTTTCTCGTTCACTCCTTCATACGCTTATTTGCTCATCCACTTTCTCATTGGTTCATGCGTTCATTCACTTGCTCACTCATCCATTCATACTATCCTTACCTATCACTCATTGATCCATCCTAACCCATTTCTTGGCTTCATAAAGGGAAACAAACTGCCAATGATTAGCCACAATATTGTTGGCGGTAGTGGTCGCTGGTGTAATCTATCCATGAGTTGAGGCCTGCATGTTTGAGATGCATTGGCCTGTTTCCAACGTTGTTCACAGCTGTGAGTCTTGAGAGTTCCGGAATTGAGATTTTGGACTAGTTGCATTGGAGCCCAAAGTAAGGAGAAGGATTGCCTGAGGGACTGCGTGGCAGAGAAGGGTGGAGGTCCATTCTCTTGGGTGGTGAAAGTTGTGTAGAAGAGATCTGGGTACTTGGATTGTTGTGAGTGTTGGGAAATCCTGTGAGATATTGAGTGTTGACTGGTTTGGGAAAGCCAAGTAACACTTTGGAACCATCCTTGTGGATTCATAGCCCTGGCTCAGGGGTGACACTGTTGTTGAGATTTTGAGCAGTAGTGTCTACGGTTAGGTGGAACGTCCTTGGTCTGCAACCAGTTGGTGTCATGTTTAAAAAGATAAGTGCTCTCTGTTATGGTATTATTTACCTGTATATGAATGTATTCCACTATGTATTTATTTATTGTTTAATTGAATCTTTATAATATGCATGCGAGATGGTTATTGTTGTGCATGTCGTTAAATATTTTACTTTTATGCATAATTATTAATTTAAAAGGTTCTCATAATAGAAATAAGTCCAAGGGTGGGCTTGAAGGTGGTGTACTTCGGCCTGTGGGTGGTCGGGGTGTGTTACATATTGGTATCAGAGCTTCTGTTTGAAACACCAGATTGGTATGGGTCGGCTCTGTTGGTCAGAGGCTCATGGTTGAGATCAAATTCTGACCTTGAATTTGAAAATCTCACGAGGAATGGAATTGTAGAATCTACATAGGAGATAGAACATCTGTTGACGGGCCAAATTGATCGTCCGTCAACTGGAAGAGTGGAACTAGTCTGGGGTTGTCTAATAACCCAAGCCGTTTGGGATGAACCACCCTGATGGGTTTAGCGGCTCCATTAGCCGATCTAAGTCCTAAGAAAACAAAAAAAGGAAAACTACTCTAAACTAACTAATCTAACTAAAAATAACTATTAAAACAAACTAAACTAATCTCACTAAAAAGAAATAAAAAAACTAATAAAATAGTCTAACTATTCTATATACAATCTACTATCTAATACTATACTAACTCTAACTAATTAAATATCGAACTACTAACTAAAATAAAACTTATTCACAAAATGTACAATATCTACAATTTACAGATTTGAATAAAACCTGAAAAACTAATTTATATTCTGCCCTAAGACAGAGAGAGATATTTTTTGTTGACTTTATAATTTTATGAACCAGAAATTAAACAAGAACTAACTAAACTAAACAACTAATATATTAATTCTAACTACAAATCTAACTAAACATATATCTAACTAACTACTTAAATTATACTAACAAATAAACTATTAAATAAATGACAAACTAACCTGAAGAAACGCTCCAGGTTTGTCCTATATGCAATTATTGTCTTAGCTGATCGGAGGGAGGAAACCCACTCCAAATTATCCAGGCGCTCCTTGTAAACAGAAAGCTATAGTGCTCTTCACATATGATTACAGGACAAACAAGACATAAAAATTACAACAATCTTATGATTTATAAATCTTCATAATTAGATAAACCTGTATGCAAAGATCTATACGAAATGATTCAATTAGCGAAGAAGAGAAATCTGTGATTCATTAACTGAAACAAAGTAATTGCTGTATTTTTTAAGTAATGAAAGAAATCAGATATGGATAACACAATAATTAAATCATATCATTTTGCAATAGATTACGATAGCTAAAGTAGTCTATAATCAACTGCAAATAACATGCATAAACTTGAAACAAAAGATTGATATATTGAAAGTGAAAGCTGTAGCAATAACATCAACTCTCGTCTTAGTTTGTATTAGAAATCCATAGCCTGGTTCTCCCACAAGTGAGGATTGCCCATTATTACAAAAATAATAAGTATTTAAAAACCTTCCACAGGGTAAAACATCCCTGCGGAAGTTATCAAAACTGTTTACAGAAAATCTGGGATGATATCCCAAGTCTGACTAAACTAGGAACCTAAAATAAAAACTAAATCACACAAATATCTCCTAGACTGTCCAGCATGTCCAATGCAATTTGGATGTACCTGAAAAGGGTAAAAAATGGACAAGTTAGGAGGATGTTTTGTTGATAAAAATGATAAAAATCTAATTGTATAGACTAGCTACAGAATCCTAGGATTTTGTAGCTGGTCTAAATCAGACACAGAATCGACATTAAAATCAATTAAAATATTTTTAAAATACATTCAAACTATCAAAAGATATTTTATTTCTAAAAATCCTCATTCAAGTCAACACTTGTAAGTAAATTGAACACACTAAATCAAACGATAAACTAGATAACCATACTCTGTTTAATTCATTATCAATTCAGGCATACAAAATCGTATCAAACAGTAATGGAATCGTTTCATATCAAATTGAAATCGATACAGTTAAACAAATCATAGGCAATCATTTATGCTGCCTCATCAACAGGAAACAAGATCGAATCCATACAAAAACAACAAGATCATTTTCAAATAGTTATAGTTGTATTAACATAAACCAACGATCCATGTCATTAGCGAATCAAAATCAAAATTGGTGTGTAAATTATCTCAAATGAAATCATAACAGGATATGTAAGAGTTGTCTAATCGCTTGTTATTGCTAATTAGGGAAAACAAAACTGACTGACATTCAACGAAATTATTACTCGAATTTAATTCAAAATGAATTATAAACCAAATATTCTCATACGAATTCAACGGAGATAACACATATCGATCTGAGTTAGCAAAGTAATTTTGAAAATTAAAATCAAACAGAGCAGACTCCAGTCTATCTTTGATACGAATCCAACCCATAAACACAATTGTACTAACTGAAGATACACAACAATCCAATTAATAGAAAAGCGAATCGAACAGTTGGAGTTTAACATAGTCGTTGTGAATCAAAACCGTTCCATGATTCGGGCGTAGATATGTTTTGCACAGGCTTAAATGAGAATATTGTTTCCATACAAAACAGAGTCGTTCTTTCCAAATCTGAGTCGACAGAGTTGTATTCCTGATTTAGAAGATTATATCTCATAACATATTAAAAGATCATAACAAGCAAACTCACGAAATCGTTCAAAAATCACACCATAAAATATGAGCCGATATAATCCAACCATAAAGAAATCATACCAAATCAAAACTTCATTAAATTTTATAACTGTTTTGATAATCAAACCATGTCAAATTCATTTTGAATAATAAACAAACTTTTCAAAAATCAAAAATCAATTCACTATATTAATCCAAGGAATTAACAAAACGAAAATGATATCGAAATTCATACCTGGATGACGAG
>ML778744.1:1117200-1140992 GCA_009831015.1 Picea engelmannii
AAGGGTTTAACCATAACACCTATGTATTTTTATGAAACCAATGGTCAAGTAGATCAAATCAAAGAACATATAAATCCAATTACCAATGCATCACAACCTCAATTACTCATGAAATGAAATTACATAATCAATCAAAGGATGTCAAATGAGTGTAGATCAAAAAGTTTTGCCAACTGTATAGTGATAAGTAAAATGTAAACACAATGGGCATATCGACAAGAAGGATAATGACAATTCAATAATGATTCTAATGTGACTTCGAAAGACCAAGTTTTCACGCTTATAGTCGTGAAAAAAAATGAAGGTAAGTGTGAAAATATCACAAAGATAAAAGTGTCATTTATTTGAGAATTGCGACGAAAAATAAGGTTTGTAAAACACGGGTGTAGGCAGCTTATAAGACAGTGAAAAAATGTGAATTGGCTGCCAACAATGGCGACACAGTGGTAGAAGCAGTTATCTTTGCCAAAAGAAGAAATTCAGATTAGGAGAACAAAGATAATTCCAACTCAAAAACAACAACCAGAAAATCGTATAAACATCATCATTAACCAACTATTCCAGCAGTGTTTTAAAAGATGAAAATTGATAACAATCTTAAGACCAGCGAGTCATGACATTAAAAATAAAATCTCCAATACTATTGACATAGACACTGCTGCCAGCAGGCGTCCATAGCCTCGACAGGGTTGCCATTTAACCCACTCTGACATCTGTATCCTGCCAAGAAGTTCTAGATCAGAATAAAGGACATTAAAGAGGTTTCTTCTTTGCAAATTTTCTTATACCTGACATTGCTTCACTGCCAGCGGGCTTGTTCAGTACCCCGACGAAGTTGTCTTGGCATCATGCATGAATTTACCCGCTACTATCAGACCTGTTCAGCATCCCGGCGGGTTTACAAGAACTTCCCACAACTCTTATTAATAATTTATTTTGTTTTGTTTTTTGAAGATATACAGTTGAGCGGGGTGATGTTGAAAATCATGATATTTTAACATATTTTTTCACACCTCATCATAATTTTTTAGAACTGTCCTTCATTAAGATCCAGAGATGTTTCATTTACAAAAATAACTTCCTAAGGCAGGGAGACATCTTCTGAGTCATTCCCTTAAGGAATAGGGACAGTGTAAAAAGATAATGGATGATCATGACAAGCTTTACTTAGAGATCAAAATCAGTCAACTTCTTCAAAAGAACAGATTTTTGCCAATACAGATATAAATTTCAGAAATATGCCATTGATGTTTATGCAATTTTCATAGCAGTTATTTCAGCAAAGGAATTTTCTATTTTCTTTATCTGAATAGCTCAGTATACAGGTATGTGTATTTCAAAAAACACAAACTGATAAAATCAAAGGAAAAAAATCAAAAACAAAAAGCAAACGAAAAATCAAACAAAAGAAAAATATGTACATAATATACAAGGGTTGTCATCAAGAAAAGTATCTTTTCAAGGCTTGGCCATTCAATGGATAGATGTCAAGCTGCCCTTCTAGATTTTGCAATCGAAAAGAAATGGGACCCAACTTTTCAGCAATTAAAAACGGTCCAAGCCACAAGTTTTGAAATTTAGTGTGCTCTCCCTTTCCCTCATGCGGTTTGTCCCATTTCAGGATGAGATCACCTACTTTGAAATTCCTATCAGAATCAGAGTTAGAATCGAACTATCTTTTAACCAATAGTTGATGCTGATCTGAATTATGTTTAGCTTGGGCTCTTACCTCTTCTAGCTTCATCAAAGAGTTAATTCGGTTTTCCAAAGGGGGACAATCTTCTTCTTGGATTTTCTGCAACAATTGTAGCGAAGGAAGAAGGATGTGAGGTGGAAGAATTACTTCTCTGTCGTAAACGAGAAAAAAGGGGGAGTTACCTACAACATATTTTGGCGTTATCGTATCATCCCACAGTGCGTTCAATAGTGCATTGTGCCAATTCTTGTGATTTTCAACCACAGTTCTCTTGATAATTTTAATCAAGTTCTTGTTTATTGATTCTGCCAATCTGTTTCCCTGGGGGTAATAGCTAGAAGAATATTTCAATTTAATTCCTTTTTCCAAAGCGAACTCGCTCATATCAAGAGAGGAACAGTAAGAAATGTTATCGAATACTAAGCAATCAGGGATACCAAAACGAGTGATAATATTCGAGTTTAGAAAGGCAATTACCTGACTTGTGTTGACAGTTCTTAACGCGGCAGCTTCAGACCATAGGGTAAAGTAATATTTGGCTGTCACAATAAACTTGTGTTGTTGTGAGGATGGACGGTTTATTGGACCTATGATATCAAGGCCCCACTGCTGAAAAGGAGAATCTATTGAAACGGGCTGCAAAGGAAAGGTTGGTTTTTATAACCGCCCTGATGCTTTCTGACAAATGATACATTTACGACACAAGGTATGGGCGTCTCTAAAAATCATGGGCCAGTAATAACCAACTCTTAAAACCTTATGGGAAGTGGTGTCACCACCGAAATGACCACCATCTTCTCCTGCATGCAACTCTAGCAAGACTTTTTCTGCTTCGCCTTTTTCAAGACAATGCATTAGTACGCCATCAAAACTTTGACGAAACAGGATACCATTAACCAGATGACAGGAGGTAGATTTTAATGTCAACACTCTTCTTTTAGTGGGATCCACGTGATGGGGGCCTGACCCATGTTCAATACAGAATCTTATATCGCCATACCAAGGACTGACAGAGTTTTGTGCGCAACAGATTAGATTTTGATCGTGTTATCCTAGGTTTGACGTATCACTTTCTTCTTGTTGTCCTGCTGCTGAATCAACAACTAACTTGCATAACCCTTGGCCTCTCACTATCTGAGCTGGGGTAATTTCTAAGTTGTACTCCTGGAAGGAGGTGACCCAATTAGCTCTTTTTTCACCTAGTTCCTTCTACACTAACAGGTTCCTGATGGCTGGGTAGGGGACAATGACTTTCATCCTGGAATTCAAAAGATAGGACCGGAAGTGCTTGAATACTTTGAAAACAGCATAGGCTTGTTGATCTACCGTGGGGTAATTAATTTTAGCGCCTTTGAAAGAGTAGCTCATAAAGGCAATGGGTACTTCATTGTTTTCGTCATTCTTCTGGGTTAGGACGACGACATAGGAACGGTCAGAAGCAAAAGTGTAGAGTGTAAAGTCTTGAGAAAAATTGGGGCTCATGAGAGATGAAGCGTCTATTATGGCCTTCTTTATTGCATTAAAATATTGATTTTCTAGGGGTCCCCAGTGATATTGGGTGTCTTTCTTAATTAGGTTCTGCAAGGGTCTAACCATTTCAGAGAAGCTGGGGACAAATCTTCTCACAAAGTTAATCTGGCCTAAGAAAGACTGCATAGATTTTTTGGATGTAGGAGGGGGGAGTTTTGCGATGACCTGAGTCCTTTTAGGGTCGATAATCATCCCTTCTCTTGACACAATAAACCCTAGGAGTTTACCCTGTTCTACTGCAAAGATGGATTTTTTAGGATTCAAGGAGATGCCGTATTTACGACATCGTTGTAGAACGGCTTGTAAATGAGTTAGATGATCATTTTTGTTTTTAGAAAATATGGTAACATCATCTAAGTAAACTATGATGGACTGATTGATTAAGCCTCGAAAAGAAATGTCCATTTCTCTCTGGAACATGGCACCAACATTAATCAATCCAAAGGGCATTTTTCGATAAGCATAAGTGCCCCACGGGGTATGGAAGGTAGTTTTAAGTTGGTTTGGTGGAGACATCAGGACTTGGTTGTACCCTGAGAAACCATCCAGTAAAGATAGCCTCTCATAACCAGATACATGTTGAAGGATCTGTTCCATGGGTGGGACAGGATAGTTGTCTTTATCAGACGCTCTATTAAGGTTTCAGAAATCGACGCAAAGTCGGATTTCCCCACTTTTCTTCCGGACTGGGACAAGGTTAGAAACCCATTGAGTGTGCCTAACATGAAAAATTATCTTAGCATTTAGGATTTTATTCAATTCTTTTTGAACGGTCGGTTCGAGCTTAGGATGCATTTTCCTCAGTTTTTGTTGAAAAGGTAAGGTTTGGGGCTTCATAGGAATGACATGTTGTATGATATTAGGGTCGAAAGTTTTAAGGTCATCATATGTCCATGCAAAGAAATCTTTAAATTCTTTGAACAATTTAATAAATGCAACTTTTTCTTTTTGAGAACATCCTACCCCTAGATTAATGCATTGCGGATTGTCCTTAGTTCCTAAGTTTACCTTTTCATAAGATAACGAGGAACTATTGGTTTTACAATTGACCGTCTTTTTGAATTTATCTTGAAGATCATAAAACTTCTCTAATCTAACTACAGATTTAGGGATAGAATTTACCATATCCGATGAAGATTCATAATTTCTTGGATCTGGTATTACCATGAAATCGCGCAAATTGTCGTCGTGTGTGTGTTCGTCTATCACTGCACCTTGAAAAGTTTCTTCCATGTGCAGAAAGTTAATAATCTGTTGATCATTGTCAAAGACTCTCCAGTTCGTGATGTTGTCGGGAACATATGGTCGAAACAACAGCTCAACGGAGAATGCATCTAGGGACAATCCTTCTACAGGAAGAAGTTTAGAAGCTACATTAGCTAATAAATCTGCTTCAGAGTTATTCAACCTAGGAATAGAATTTATATTGAAAGTGGAGAATTTGTTCATCAAATTCGATACCTCAGATTGGTAGATTTTGAGATGCGGAGACAGACAGTGGATAGAATCTCTTACCTGTCTAACCACTATTTCAGAGTCGCCAAAGACGGTTAAATTTTGAATGTTCATATCTGAAGCTTTTCTGAGACCTTGCAGTAAAGCCTCATATTCTGCAGTGTTGTTAGTACATTCAAATTCTAACCTACATGCAATCAATGTTTTGTTACCTGTCGGATCGATAATAACGCAGCTTGCACCAGCTCCTTCTTTGGACTTTGACCTGTCAAAATAAAGAGACCAAATTTGATTTCCATCGGGTACATGAGACTGTTGCGTGGAAGTTGTTGGCTGCACATATGCTACAATATTGGACTGTTGTTCTGGATTGGTGATAGCTGAAGCCTTGGCCATGAAGTTGCCGAAAAAGGTGTCCATCCCTTGTACTTTGGGTGAATCAGCAGAAGGTGTAAATGGTTCGTTGGGATCATATAAATCTGTGACCATGAACTTAAGGTAGCGTTCATGATTTACCTTGATCTTGTTAGGCTTGCCATTGTCTGGAAGCCATAGATGAGACCAATCTGTCGTGAAATAACCATGTAACTGTTTCGACCAGTCCCTGCTTAAAAATAGACCATACACTTCTGGAATATCCACAACAATTATATCAATGACTTGATGAACCTTGGGGTTAGACGATAATCTAATAAGCACATTCTTTAGTTCGCCTATAACTTTAACATTGGCCTGATCAAGTTGTATGATTTTTAAGGTGGAGGGTTCAACTTCTACATTAATCTTCTGGCAAACAAACCATGGCATCACATTGGATGATGCTCCTGATTCTACCATACAATTATGCACATTTCTATTAAAGATTTCAAAAGTTAACAAAAATGGATGTACATTTTTGCGAGTACTAAGAGTAGTGGTTTGTGGCTTTTTACTCGCAGTATCTAAAGCTACTTTATCTACATTATTTACATTACTTATAGGAAGGCTTCCTTTATCTTGAGGATCAGGATTGTTTTTAGTGGAAGTATTCTGAGGAACTTTGTTCTGCACAACCTTGTTACCACTTGAATTATCATTTTTTCCATTCTCTGAGACATTCTGTAACATTTTTTGTAGCATAAATGGAAATTTCAATAACTCATAAACATAAATGTTGGCTCTCAACTTTTTAAGATCTTCAACTAAATCATAATCTAAGTTGGGGTTCACATTACTCTGTTTAGTCTCAACTGGTTTAGACAGCTTTGGAGGCAAAGTTGTAGTGTTTTCGGAAGAAGGTTTGTTTTTTGTCTTACTCCTGGTATTATAGGGATGTACTGTCTCGAAGTTGGCTTGAAAGATGCTATCCGAGAAGTGTCCAAAAATGTTTGGAGAAGACTCTTATTCTTGAACTGTCTCTTGTTCAACTACCTCCTTAGGAATCTCAGGAGGCATCAAGTTATCTTGGGCTTCTAGAATTGTTTGAAGAGCGCATTGCAGACTTTCTAGATTAAGGCCTTCAGTTGTTGGATTAGTTCAATTGGTAGGAAAAGGCTTCCGGAATGGGGGCTTGTAGGGTCCTTTTCTCGAGGAAGCTTCTTCGGTCGTCCTTTTTAATTCTATAACTTGATTTGACAGTTTTTGAACAACTTTAGTTAACTTTTCTAAATCAGAGCTTCCAGGTTGTGTTTTACTTTGAGTGGGTCTGGGGAGGATTTCAGTTTTCTTTTTGGAGAAAGAACTAGTCTCTGTTTCATTGCTAGTAGATTCTTTAAGACTAAGTATGTCTTTTTGATCTGGCTGGCTTCCTCGAAGGCTTCTAACAAAATGTTTTTCTTAGATCGTTTCACCCAAATAGCTATACTTTGATGCAAGGCTTTAGTGTAGTATGCTATTATAAGACTCTCAACAGGCATGGAATCCGTAGGGATTCAGTTTTTAAGTGATAAGAATCTTTGATTAAAGTCTTTAACTTTTTCTTTTGGGTTCATTCTTAAGCTAGAAAGGTCCATGACTAGGACTTTCGGAGGCTTACCGTCTCCAAACCTTTCCAAAAAGCATGACTCAAACTTTTCCCAAGACACAATGGTATGGGGTTGCTGGGCAAAGTACCATGTGGATGCATTGCCCTCAAAAGTATAGGGGAACAACCTACAGACAACGTCTTCATGTTCGACATTGTGAAGTCTTATGGCTAACATGAACTTTTTAATGTGATCTTCAGCGATCTGTTTTGAGCCAGGGTCAAACTTGGGAATCCATTTCTCTGGGTGTTTAGGTAAAGGATGTTGAGCTCCAAGTACATCTATGGCATCCTGATCAAGCCAAGGTCTAGCAGGGTTGTTCTGATTTTCCATTGGGGTAGTGGGTGTAGAAGGCTGAGAAGGGGAACTGCCTTCGTCAGAGGAATCTCCTCCAGAAGAGGAAGGAGATGATGGAGGTGGTGAAGGGGGTATCCCAAATCCTCCTACAGAAGGATTTAAGATTGGATCTGAAGGATTCATAGTGAGATCAATGCCTCCTAATTGTTCTCTGATATCAGAGAAATCCAAAGGTTGGTCCAATGGATGGTTAGGTTTCCTCAAATGGGCCAAGGCACTATGAGTTCTTATAAGAGATTGACGAACAATCTCTTGTATGTCACCACCTGTAGGATTAGGGTTTGCTGGCTCAACTGTGATCCGTGGATCGTCGGTTGAAGTGATTGTTGTTTGAGGGGGAATATTATCGTTTGAATGGCTTCTAGTCACTATAGGTGAGCGATTAGGTGGTGGAGGAGTCTTGCGACCACCTCGTGCCATTAATTAATTTCAGGCCCTCCTTCTAGTTCCATTTGTTGACAGGCGAAATTGACCATCCGTCAACTGGAAGAGTGGAACTAGTTCAGGGTTGTCTAATAACCCAAGCCGTTTGGGATGAACCACCCTGACGGGTTTAGTGGCTCCGTTAGCCGATCTAAGTCCTAAGAAAACAAAAAAAGGAAAACTACTCTAAACTAACTAATCTAACTAAAAATAACTATTAAAAGAAACTAAACTAATCTAACTAAAAAGAAACAAGAAAACTAATAAACTAATCTAACTATTCTATATACAATCTACTATCTAATACTATACTATAACTAATTAAATATCTAACTACTAACTGAAATAAAACTTATTCACAAAATGTACAATATCTACAATTTACAGATTTGAATAAAACCTGAAAAACTCATTTATATTATGCCCTAAGACAAAGATAGATATTTTTTGTTGATTTTATAATTTTATGAACCAGAAATAAAACAAGAACTAACTAAACTAAACAACTAATATATTAATTCTAACTACAAATATAACTAAACATATATCTAACTAACTACTTAAATTATACTAACAAATAAACTATTAAATAAATGGCAAACTAACCTGAAGAAACGCTCCAGGTTTGTCCTGTATGCAATTATTGTCTTAGCTGATCGGAGGGAGGAAAACCGCTCCAAATTATCCAGGCGCTCCTTGTAAAYAGAAAGCTACAGTGCTCTTCACATATGATTACAGGACAAACAAGACATAAAAATTACAACAATCTTATGATTTATAAATCTTCACAATTAGATAAACCTGTATGCAAAGATCTATACGAAATGATTCAATTAACGAAGAAGAGAAATCTGTGATTCATTAACTGAAACAAAGTAATTCTYGTATTTTTTAACTAATGAAAGAAATCAGATATGGATAACACAGTAATTAAATCATATCATTATGCAATAGATTACAATAGCTAAAGTAGTCTAGAATCAACTGCAAATAACATGCATAAACTTGCAACAAAAGATTGATATATTGAAAGCGAAAGTTGTAGAAATAACATCAACTCTCGTCTCAGTTTGTATTAGAAATCCATAGCCTGGTTCTCCCACAAGTGAGGATTGTCCATTATTACAAAAATAATAAGTATTTAAAGACCTTCCATAGGGTGAAACATCCCTGTGGAAGTTATCAAAACTGTTTACATAAAATCTAGGATGATATCCCAAGTCTGACTAAACTAGGAACTAAAATAAAAACTAAATCACACAAATATCTCCTAGACTGTCCAGCATGTCCAATGCAATTCGGATGTACCTGAAAAGGGTAAAAAATGGACAAGTTAGGAGGATGTTTTGTTGATAAAAATGATAAAAAACTAATTCTATAGACTAGCTACAAAATCCTGTGATTCTGTAGCTGGTCTAAATCAGACACATAATCGACATTAAAATCAATTAAAATATTTTTAAAATACATTCAAACTATCAAAAGATATTTTATTGCTAAAAAGTCTCATTCAAGTCAACACTTGTAAGTAAATTGAACACACTAAATCAAACGATAAACTAGATAACCATACTCTGTTTAATTCATTATCAATTGAGGCATACAAAATTGTATCGAAGAATAATGGAATCGTTTCATATCAAATTGAAATCGATACAGTTAAACAAATCATAGGCAATCGTTTATCCTGCCTCATCAACAGGAAACAAGATCGAATCCATACGAAAACAACAAGATCATTTTCAAATGGTTATAGTTGTATTAACATAAACCAACAATCCATGCCATTAGCGAATCAAAATCAAAACTGGTGTGTAAATTATCTCAAATGAAATCATAACAGGATATGTAAGAGTTGTCTAATCGCTTGTTATTGTTAATTGGGGCAAACAAAAACGATTGACATTCAATGAAATTATTACTCGAATTTAATTCAAAACGAATTATAAACCAAATCTTCTCATACGAATTCAACGGAGATAACACATATCGATCTGAGTTAACAAAGTCGTTTTGAAAATTAAAATCAAGTAGAGCAGTCTCCAGTCTATCTTTGATACAAATCCAACCCATAAACACAATCGTACTAACTGAAGATACACAACAATCCAATCAAGAGAAAATCAAATCGAACAGTTGGAGTTTAACATAGTCGTTGTGAATCAAAACCGTTCCATGATTTGGGCGTGTATATGTTTTTCACAGGCTTAAATGAGAATATTGTTTCCATACAAAACAGAGTCGTTCTTTCCAAATCGGATTCGATAGATTTGTATCCCTGATTTAGAAGATTATATCTCATAACATATTAAAAGATCATAACAATCAAACTCACGAAATCGTTCGAAAATCACATCGTAAAATCTGAGCCGATATAATCCAACCATAAAGAAATCATACCAAATCAAAACTTCACTAAATTTTATAACCCTTTTGATAATCAAACCATGTCAAAATCATTTCGAATAATAAACAAACTTTTCAAAACTCAGAAATCAATTCACTATATTAATCCAAGAAATTAACAAAATGAAAATGATATCGAAATTCATACCTGGATGATGAGAAGATAGCTTGATCATGACATTTTGGAATTGACAAAAGTTGTAGCCGATTCGACATTCCTAAAAATGATGGAACCAGTGGCTTTCTGCTTCCTATCATTTGCTTGAAGCTTGTCCCTTTGGCTTGTCAATACTGTAACTTGGTTTTCCAACGCTTGGATTTTTTATTGAAGTAAGGGAACGTCTATATAGTATCGTTCCAACCACACATCACATTGGTCACATGAAGACTGTCCGGGATTTGAAAATGTAGGTGAGGGTTTGGTTAAATTGTCGAGGGCTTCGTTAGATAGCTTGATCCCTGGGTAACTGGGATTGTTCCTTAGGCAAGGGGGTAGACTAGAAATGAAGTCATAGGGTGGCTCGGAGCACAAACCTTGGGAGTAAGGGTACTCACTAGCTAGGAAGCGTTCGATGTCAGATTCTGAATACTCACTAAGGACTATGGCCTTCTTCTCAGCACTAGGTTTAGGTTTATTCCTAGCCAGTCTCGAGATAAGTTGAGCATTCTTTTTTCCTTTGCCATCGACAGTAGGGTTTTCCTTGGCCTTTTTTCTCACAGGATTTTTTATAGCCTCAACCTTATCAGTTATAACGTCGGGTAGGTCAATATCAGGGTCGACCGAGGGTTTAGGAGAGGGCAGTAGAACATGGAAGGGCACGGGTGGCTCGACCTTGGTTTCACTAACCACAGGTTTGTCAACTTGGACAGGCTCTGCATCAGCAAAACCATTTCGAGAAATAAAAGCCTGCCAACTATCACCGTGGAGATTTAAGTGATGAACAACGATAAGTCTGATTAGGCCATGGTGGAACAGGCTACTATCGGCCTTTTCTCATTTAAACCTTTTTGACATTTTATAAAGGCTACGCTGGAATTAAAAAGGCATATTCAATGGGTAACCCATAAAATTCATTAACAGTCGAAGGTGATAAAGGAAAACCAGTCCGTATTGACCCTCAGAGGTCACGAATTGTTTGACCACCATTAAAAGTTCATGCCATCCTGGTTTAAGCGTGGAAATCGGCATACCTCTGTCACAGGATGCAACCTTTCGTGAGACGAACAGTAGTGGCCATGGCACCTTCTCCACTTTAAAGGTGAGCCAACCACTATCCTCTAAGTCTTTCTGGGCATTGTCGAACAGTAACAAGGCTTGACTACCGTTCAGCTCAATTCGCACCATTGGTGCCATGGGGAAGAGAACATGGTGAACGAGCTAGGATTTGAATGCAGCATACATAGGAACAAAATGCCCGAAGGCTTACCCAAGCTAACAACGGTGAAACAGGGATAAGGGAAACATTAATGACATCTTGCGAAGGTGGTGGAGCTATTTGCTAGCCATGCAGAATAGTCATTACCAATGGTACAACCGCCGACGCTTTCAACTATACAAATCACAACGTACAAGTGTTATAACTATGCCATTTCAATCAATCAAAACCTTTGGTAAATGGATGAACCATTCGCACCATCAAAGTTATGCCATAGTTTTAAAACCAAACACATAAATTGAAATCAATACCAAGTGTTGGACCAATGCGCCAATGCATTTTGATAACATGAACTAGGTGTCATATTAAATGATATATATCAAGGGTTTAACCATAACACCTATATATTTTTATGAAACCAATGGTCAAGTAGATCAAATCAAAGAACATATAAATCCAATTACTAATGGATCATAACCTCAATTACTCATGAAATGAAATTACATAATCAATCAAAGGATGTCAAATGAGTGTAGATGAAAAAATTTTACCAACTGTATAGTGATAAGTAAAATGTAAACGCAATGGGCATATCGACAAGAAGGATAACGACAATTCAATAATGATTCTAATGCGACTTCGAAAGACCAAGTTTTCACGCTTACAGTCGTGAAAACAAAAATGAAGGTAAGTGTGCAAATATTGCAAAGATAAAAGTGTCGTTTATTTGAGAATTGCGACGAAAAATAAGGTTTGTAAAACACTGGTGTAGGCAGCTTATAAGATAGTGGAAAAATGTGAATTGGCTGCCAACAATGTCATAGATCCTTTGTAAGGAATTCGAAGGATCGTGATTGTCCCTTTCAAATTTGGGAGTGATATCCACTATGGGAATCAAGAGAGATCCAGGATCATTGGATTGGAGAGAAGGTGAACAAGGGTCATCTGATAAAAGAAAAGAAAAGGTTAATTCATAACCATCATATCTCATTGGAGAGAGATCGATAGCCAGGAGGCATTGCGGGGACCCAAGTTTCACGGGAGTTAATTCCCTAAGGCGGTCCCGCAATCCAAACAAAGGTTTCACCGAGGGTTTGTGTGTCAGCATCAGAAGAATTGTGGGGCGAAAGGAGGGTTACTCCAAACCGTCGATGTGTGCCCCCATAAATTGAAAGGCATTAAGCTATGTGACATGTTAGTTCTCAAACATCAAAACTTCGAAGAGATGAAGTAGATCCAAACCATTGACGAAAGTGGACACGTGGTAGGATATATTGCACTCCATTATATAATCACTTCACAAGAAGGATGCATGCAAAAAGCCAGAACTCCCGAAGGCCCAAAGCCCGAAGTTTATATGGACCATCCATCAACATGGACATGCAGTGCTAGATCTCTCACTTCGGAGACTTAGTACTCTGAAAGGTTTTGTAGAGAGAAGCACTATGGAAAGAATTACCCAAAGTCCTGAAGTAATTGAGGACCATTGATCTCAAATCAACAAGAACCGTTGATCTTTGCAGCAATATCTCCTAAAGTCCCAAAGTCTGGGGTTAATACGGACCATTCGATAAGGGAGACACATGTCAACAGATTGGCCAGTTCAGGAATTCAAAGTTCGAGAGAATTGGATTTGTGCTAGTGTGGAAACTCCCAAACCTCGAAGTCCTAAATCCTGAAGAGCCGAAGTGGTGGGGCACAATGACGTCTCATGGAGGTGATCTGGACTCCAAAATTTCGAAGTGACTTGGCTCACGGACATCACTTGGGATGACGTGGACACATGGGATGTGTGCCACATGTCAGTGATTTTTGAACTTGTGGAGGATTTAAATGTCAATTAGAACATGACACGTGTCACCCGCATTACTAGGCCACGTTTCCGCTTCTAGTATTTCCTCATGTGGTGACCGGTCATGTAGTCCGGAGACTGGGAAATCTAGAGGAAAAAGATGTGACAGTTTGCGTTGGGTCAAGAAATCCCAAAGCTTAGAGTACATATCGACCATTGATCTATGAGAAGACACACGTTGATGGATCATCAACTTCGGGTTAAAGTACTTTGGGAGAAAGTGAGGGCAGAGAGTTTGAAACTCCTGAAGCCCGAAGAGATGAAGCGATTCATAGCCATCAATCTTCAAGAAGACACATGTCAACTGATCATGAACTCCAGGTGGAAGTGTTTCGAGAGGAAGCAAGTGGAGGAAGTTGATACTTCCAAAGGATGAAGTCCTGAAGTGGACTAGAACCGTTTATTTGAGGTGGATGCATGGTGCTTGATCTAGAGATTCAGGTATATAGTACTCCGGGGGAAAGTAGGGGTTGAAAGTGTTGAACTCCCAAAGTGCAAAGTCCCGAATTGAATCTCAATCATTGATCGTGAATGAGGATGAGGACCATTGATCTGGTCCCAACTGAAGGTTCTAAAGTTGTGAAGTGCCAGGAAGGATTTGGATGTGGTTTTGAGCTATGGTCACCTGAGGAAGGGGTTTGAAAGGAGTGCCTGTGCAGAATTCAATTCGGTATCAGCTAAGGGATAACATGGAAGTATTATATGGTGTTGATTGATACATATATGTTCTTCATGAATTGAGAAGAAAAAGGACCTATAACATGGTTTAGCAAATTTTGTTTATCATATGCTTAATTCTAACAAAATGGTCACTTGTACATTTTGCATAATTAAGGGGTTTAAACACATCAGCTTAGAATGCGTATTGAAAAAATGGAAGAAGGTGAGGGAGGCTCTAGCCATGATAAGGAGGTTGAAGGCCAAAATACCAGAGTTGGTAATGCAGAGACAGAGTCCAATGGAAACAAGGGAAAATGAGAGACATAAATATTAATAGAAACTATAAGAATCTTAAAAATAGAAGTGCAGAGATACAAAGAAGACAATGAGAGACTGATGAGAGAGAAAAGTCAGATAACCACTCGAGTGTTGCAGATCTTAAATTAGTTGCAAAGGAAAATGAACAAGGGATCAAACTCGAAGCAAGAAGAAGAAGGTAGGTTTCGTGAAAGAAGATAAGATCATGGAAGAGCTATTTATTCAAGAAGTGCCAGTAGAAATCATAAACACCACTCAACTCCTTACTCATAAACAAATTTTTATGCATCGGAAGATCCCATAAGCAGTCCAGAGGTGTCTCATGTTAGGCACCAAAGAAGGATATAGGAAGTGGACAGTTTTCAAGGAGAGATGAGGAAGCTTAATATACCCTCCTTTGATGGTTAAAGATAAAGGGAAGATGATGTCGAAGCATGTTTTCTTGGACTTGGGAGATATTTTTAGTTGCATAACTCTTCACCAAACCTAGAAGCTATGATTGCCACCTATCCTTTACACGGGAAGGCTACAAAGTGGTGGGATAAATTGAAGCAGGTTGAACATATTAATGAGAGTGGGATCACTTGGAAGTAGTACCTCTCAGATCATTTCTATGACAAGAAAATATAGGAGTTCTTTGAACTCAGGCTGGGAAGCATGACTATGGAAGAATATGAGAAGAAATTCTTGGGATTGTTGAAATATGTTGGGTTTATAAATGATGAAAAGGTAAATATACCGAGGTTTTTGAGTGGATTGCCAAGATTTTATAAAGAGAATATTAGGTATGATGATCCCAAGACCTTCATTG
Organism: Picea engelmannii; assembly: GCA_009831015.1. Taxonomy (NCBI): domain Eukaryota; kingdom Viridiplantae; phylum Streptophyta; class Pinopsida; order Pinales; family Pinaceae; genus Picea; species Picea engelmannii. The sequence goes on from ML778744.1 coordinate 1,132,088, forward strand.
AGTCCATCGATAAGGATAAATACTTGTATATCAAGGATAGGGAAGAGAATCCCTGCAGAAATATTGGAAGGATAAGAAGAAGGAGATTTTTGATCAGATGAGGAAAGGATTCAAACCTCCCTTCAATAGGAATGAGCCTAATATAATTCATCAAGATCAGTATACTAAGGGTGAATCAAAGAAAGAAGACTCCTTGGGAAAAAGGGGAAGACCACCTATCCAATGTTGGGGATGCAAAGAAGATCACTTGTACAAGGATTGCCCACATAGAAAGGACAGAGTGAAGACTATGCACAATGTCCAAGAGGCTGCAAAATTCAAAGATATGGGAAGAATCTATGAATCTTTAGATGTTTGACAAGAAGAGTACTAGTCCAATATGATCGAGGTGGAAGTTAAGATCATAAATCAACCTATTGTTATTTTAATTGATTCAGGAGAAATTCATTGTTACATTGATCCTAAAATAGTGGATAGATTACATTTGGAGAAAAGTAATCTTGGAAAATCAAGTTTGGTTCAGCTAGCCACTGGAACCAAAAGGATAATCCATGATATGGTCAGAGGATGTTCCATAAGTCTTAATTGTATGAATACAAATTATGACCTAAATATCATACCATTGGGGTCTTATGATATTCTAATTGGAATGGATTGGTTGGACAAGAATCAGGTTGTCCTAGATTGTCATAGAAAGACATTTACCTGTCTTGATGAAATTGGAAAACAGAGCACTATGAAAGGAGTTCCAAGACCCATCTCTATAAGGGATATTTCAGCCTTACATTTGAAGAGATGTTTTAGGAAAGGATGTCAATTGTATGCAACTCATGTGGAAGGGCCAGAAAATACAAAGGGGCCAATCCTTGAAGATTTCTCGGTACTACAAAAATTTGAAGATGTATTCCAAGAAACACCAAGGTTTCCACCAAGAAGGGAGATAGATTTCTCAATTGATCTAATTCATAGAGATTCCCCAGTGTCAAAAACACCTTACAGAATGAGCATGCCAGAGTTAAAATAATTACAAATTCAGTTGGAGGAATTGTTGAAGAAAGGGTACATACGTCCAAGTGTTTCACCTTGGGGAGCACCAGTACTCTTTGTCAAAAAGAAGGATGGAACCTTGAGGCTGTGTATTGACTTTCAACAATTGAGTAAGTATACTATAAATAACAAGTGTCCTCTACCCATAATTGATGACCTCTTTGATCAGCTAAGAGGAGCAAAGATATTTTCGAATATTGACCTGAGGTCAACATACCATTAGGTAAGAATAAAGGAAGAAGACATTCATAAGACAACCTTTAGGACTAGGTATGGGCATTATGAATTTGTAGTGGTGCCATTTGGACTGACCAATGCACCAGTTGTGTTTATGTTTTCAATGAATGTCATATTCAAAAATTATTTGGATAAGTTTGTCATAGTTTCCTTGGATGACAAACTTATCTATTCTAAGTCGAAAGAGGATCATGAACATCACTTAGGACTGGTATTGCAAGTGCTAAGAGAATATCAGTTGTATGCCAAGTTGGGTAAGTGTTATTTTTATCAAAAGAAGATCCATTACTTGGGACACATTATTTTAGAGCAGGGAATAAAAGTAGATCCAAAGAAGATTGAAGCCATTAGAGGATGGCCAACACCTAGAAATGTGTCATAAGTAAGATCTTTTATGGTATTATTTGGTTACTACAAAAGGTTCATAGTAGGGTTCTCTAAGATTTCTCATCCCATCACTTCTTTGCAAAATAAGGGAACTAAATTTGAATGGACACCTAAGTGTGAAGAAAATTTTAATCTATTGAAGGAATTACTTACTAGTGCACCTATGTTAAATATTGTTGACCCAAATGAAAGTTTTGTGGTATGTACAGATGCATGTAAGGAAGGACTTGGGGGAGTCCTCATGAAAAATGGACATGTCATTGGTTATCAATCGAGAAAGATTAAGGAACATGAGAATAATTATGCCACACACATCTTGGAGCTTGTTGCCATTGTCCACGCCTTGAGGATGTGGAGGCATTATCTCATGAGGAAGAGATTTGAATTAAGAACAGACCACATTAGCCTGAAGTATCTTTTTGAACAACCAACCTTGAATGTGAGGCATATGACCTCAATATCAAGCATATCAAAGGAAAAGAGAATAAATTTGTCGATGCACTTAGTAGAAGAGTGCATCTCATGCATGATACTATTGTCAGTATGCATTAGCCAGACTTGAAGAGAAAAAATTTAGATGGTCTTGCTACAGATCAACATTACCTACAAGTAAAGGAAATATTACAACAAGGAGATGCACAATAGAAAATAAAGGAGTATGAGATAAAGGAATATGGATATCTAATGAATAAGAATAGAATCTATTTTCCTAGTTCCGGCGAACTGAGGAATTTGGTATTGAAGGAAATACATGATTCTCCTTATGTTGGACAACCCGATTACCAGAAAAAATATTACAGCAATGATAAGACAATTATTTTGGTTGGGAAGGAAAAAGGATTTTGTTGATTACATCGCTCGATGTATGGAATGTCAGAAGTTAAAGGATGAGCATAGGAACCCAACGGATTTGTTGCAGCCATTACCAATCCCGGAGAAGAAATGGGAAGTGATAACCATTGATTTCATAACTAAATTACCGAGGACAACAAGGAAACATGATTCAATCATGGTGGTTGTAACGTCCCCAACAACCCAGGCCAGGGCATGATAGATGAGAGAATACTTTTGTTCTCTCTGTGGAACATATTGTAACATACCCATCATCCAACTGAGCTATGCCACATGAATTTTTTGAACTGCATGAAATTAAAATATATACACATAGAGCTCTTGAGGAAGCATATATATAAAATGTAAACATGCAAATACATTATGTAAATGCATGGATTCATACCGAAATAAAAGTAACCATATACACATAGCATATACAGGCATTACCCATACATATAAAGACAATTATAAACACACATAGAATAAAACCATAAAATAAACACGTAAATAACAATGCATCATGTAAATTTATCCCATAGTTGACACTTATCTTGGTAAGAATATCACCAACTATGTGCATACCTTCCATGAACCTACCAACCTTAGACCACACTGATCATCACTCTCAGCAGTGGGCCACCCCTGAGATGGGACTAAAATCCACCTGGGTAAAGGGTTCCTAACGAGGCTAATGGTCCATAGACAACAGGAAAGACTCCGTCACAGGTGCCAACTCAGCTAAAAACCTACATTCCTTCATTCCCCACATGCATGTCCCACCCCAGGAAATGTGCCCCTTCTCTTCTCAACAGTCCTTTGGCTGCCCCACTTCCTTTCCAAGATTCAACAACAGGCCAAACAAGAAGTCTCAGAGCCCTGCAAATGTAGTTTATCACCTTCAGGAAATCAATTCCCAACAATTGTCTCACCCAGAGAGGAATTGCTCACAGTCCTGACAACCCACCTCTTAAATATTCCACGGGCCTGAAAACCCTCTTCTTCAATCCATCTCCCAAGCTAACCATCTACACAAACAGGTATGGCTATGGATACAGGCTCAGTTATAATGTCAGGAAGTATGGAAGATAGTTGACTGTGTGAGTGAATGCTCATGGTATGGCTCAATGCATGACTTATTATGGAAGGAATGATGGAAAATGAACTAAGTCCCAACAATATGTATGCATGTCCCCAACTTGACACGTGTCATGTTGGGAGCTACTTTGGCCCACTTGTCCCCATCTTTATAACTTAGGATAAAATAATTATCCATGCTTTATGATTTAAGAAATATTAATATAATATTCCTTTTTGGCTTAAGCTCCATAGATTATCCCCTTTTCCTTAACTTTTAGCCCCACCCTTTCCCTAACTAGTGGAGTTTAGTCCCCCATACTTTTTTATTGTGGTCGGTTTGTGCACAACAATGTATTTTATATTAATGATGAGATATATATACAAAAATAGGTGCACTAGTCTTTAACATCTAGGCTCTCCAGCCTAACAAAAACATAAGAATCCTAGCTTATAATAACTAGCTCACTAGCCTATAAAACACAACATATACACAAAGGCTCCCTGGCCTCAAAATCATGCACACTTAAGTTGTTGCGCACGATATCTTGGAATGTGCACACTACATCATTTTACTGTGCAATACATGCGCGTGTTATACCATGGAAGGTGCATACAAAAATGATTTTATAATAGCTCACCATCTTAAGTACATTTTCATTTACATTACAATTGGGTTCAACTTAGGGATATTACAATCCCCTCCCCTTATTTATGCACCGTCCTTAGTGCATTATGTATTCATACACAACAAAATTTCAAAAATCCTCAAAAATATGTGGGTATTTTGTCCGCATTGCATCCTCATGCTCCCAAGTAGTGTCCTCAAGACCGTACTAGGTCCATTGGACCTTTACAATCCCTATGGCTCGATTATGGAGTTTTTTTATTTTCCGGTCCAGAATGCATACCGGATGCACTTGGAAAACGCCTTCTTGCTCCACCTGAATCACAGTCCAATCAATAACATGATTAACATTAGGTATATATTTCTTTAGTAATGATACATGGAATACATTATGAACAGACATAGATGCAGACAATGCAATCATTTAAGATGTTGGGACAATCCTCTCTAGGATTCTAAATGGCCCACAATAGTGAGCTGCCAAATTTGAACAATTTTCCAACTTCAGAGAACTTCTGTTGGCCTTCCCTTTCAAGAAAACATGGTCCCCAAATTTAAATTCCCTGTGAGTTCTACCCTTATCAACATAGATTTTTTGTCTGTCTTGGGTAGCCTTTAAATTTTTTTTTATTTTCAACATTTGCTCCTCCATTTCCATGAGTAAATCTGGTACAAACACTATTCTATTTGTTGGGTTATCCCAACTTATCGGTGTGTTTCACTTTCTACCATAAAGTGCCTCAAATGGGATCATCTTTAGAGATTTTTGGTACCCATTATTATAAGAAAACTCTACCGAGTGCATGTAGTCTTCCCATTTTTATGGTTTTGTCCATCACATACATGCTCAACATATCTTCAATCACTTGATTCACCCTCTCTATTTGTCCATATGATTCTGGATGATAAGTTGTACTAAAATTAAAATTTGTTCCAAATCCACTAAATAATCCTTTCCAAAATTCAGAGGTAAATTTTGGATCTCTGTCAGACACAATTGTCTTGGGTTTACAAGAAATTTCCCTCATATAAACATCAACAATGTTCGTTTCCTTGTGAGTGAGCTTTACTGGAATAAAATGGGCAACCTTAGTAAGCTTATCCACCACTACCATGATAGAATCATGTTGCTTTTTTTTTTTTGGGAAGTTTGGTGATGAAATCCATTGTTACAACTTCCCATTTCCACTCAGGAATGGGTAATGGCTATAGAAAACCTATTGTGTGTCTATGCTCAACTTTTACCTTTTGACATTCCAAACATTTGGCAATAAAATCAACAACCTCTTCTTCATGCCTGGCCAATAATATTGGATCTTGACAGCTGCAATAGTTTTCTGATAACCTGGGTTCCCAGCATAAGGTACATTATGCATTTCCCTCAATATCAGTTTTTTCAATTCCTGAGAATTTGGTACATAAATTGTGCCCCTGTACATGAGAATTTCATCATTATCTAGCTTGTATTCTTCAATTTCCTGCTGCAAATTACCTTGCTGTAATTTTGCCACTAATTCCTTATATTGAAAATATGATTAGGTAGCCTCTATAATTTTGTCTTTCAAATCTGATTGGTACATGCTAATGGATGTAGCATGCAATTAATGCACTCTTCTTCTAAGTGCATCAACCACTTTGTTCTTTTTCCCCTTAATATTCTTTATATCAGAGTCATATTCACTTAGAAATTCTAACCATCTACTTTGCATAGCATTTAGAGTTGGCTGATCAAATAAATATTTCAGAACATTATGGTCTATCCTTAGCTCAAACCTTTTCACCATGAGCTAATGTCTCCATTTCCTCAAGGCATGCACTATGGATGCCAACTCCAAATCATGAGCAACATAGTGTCTTTCATGCTCTTTTAACTTCCTTGATTCATAACATACAACAAACCCATTTTGACCGAGGACTCCACCAAGTCCTTCTTTACATGCATCTGCGCATACAATGAAGTCTTCTTTTGGGTCTACAATACTTAGTATTGGAGCACTTTTTAATAATTGTTTCAAGTGTTGCAAAATCTTTTCACAATCCAATGTCCACTAAAACTTCACACCCTTTATTTGCAAGGAAGTGATTGGGTGTTAAATCTTTGAGAATCCTTCAATAAATATCCTGTAGTAGCCTGCAATGCCCATGAATTATATGACCTCTGTCACATTCTTTGGCATTGACCATTCTCTAATGGATTCTATCTTCTCAGGATCCACTACTATCCCATCCTTTGAAATGATATGTCCCAAATAATGAATTTTCTTCTGATAAAATGAGCACTTGCTCAATTTGGCATACAACTGATGCTCCCTTAATACTTGAAGCACCATCCTCAAATGATGTTCATGCTCTTCCTCTGAATTAGAATATATAATAATGTCATCCAAAAATACAATGGCAAACATGTCTAAATATTCTCGGAAAAAACCATTCATTAGCACATGAAAACAGTTGGTGCATTTGACAACCCAAATGGCACCACTGTGAACTCATAATGACCATACCTTGTCCTAAAGGCGATCTTGCTGATATAATCTTCTTTAATCATTTCCTAATGGTATCCTAACCTGATATCTATCTTGGAAAATATATTTTCATCCTTCAATTGATCAAAGATATCATCCATCCTTGGCAGCAGATACATGTTCTTTACAATCACTTTATTCAACTATCTGAAATCAATGCACAATCTTAATTTCTCATCTTCATTCTTCATGAAAAAGACTGGGGCACCCCAAGGTGACACACTTGGGCGTATATACCCCTTCTTCAGAAGTTCTTCAAGATGCATTTGAAACTCTTTCAGCTCTGGGGTACTCATTTTGTAAGGAGTCTTTGACATTAGAGCTTCTCCAGGCATTAAACTTATAGAGAAATCAATATCTCTCTTTGGGGGTAGTCCTGGTACCACCCTGAACACATCTTCAAACTCTACGAGGACTGCATGATCTTCCAAATTTGGCACCTTATCGTTAGGTGTCTCTTCCATATGAGTTGAAAATATTTAACACCCTTTTCTATAACATCTCTTTAGCTGCAATGATGAAATTTCTCTGATGGTTACTTCCCTGGGAATTCCCTGCACTTTTCTTAGGCTCCCTTCCTCCTCCAAGAAAGTAAATGCCTTGTTATGAAAATCAATAATATCATGATGTTGGTCCAACCAATCCATCCCAATTAGATAGTCATAAGAACCTAAAGGCAAGATGTTCAAATCTGCTCGGGTGTTTATTCCATTCATGTCCATAAGACATGACTTAACCATTTAATTATCTTTTCTTTTGGCTCTAGTAGCCAACTGCACCAACCAATATTTTCCATGCTTTCTTCTTTCTAAATGCAAACTTTCCACCATCTTAGGATCTATATAAATATGACTAGATCCTAAATCAATTAAAATAGAAATGGTTTGGTTATTGATCATACCTTCCACTTAAATCATATGTGACTAATACTCTGCTTTCTTGTTGTCCAGGGCTGCATAGATCCTTGGTACATTTCTTCCCATGTCCTCCATTGTTTCAGCTTGCTGTACATTGTGAACAATCCTCACTTTTTCACCTTTGTGAGGGTAATCTCTGAACATAAGATCTCCTTTAAAACCCCAACATTGAATAGGTAGTTGCCTTGGCCTTTGACCCCCTGACTCAATCGTTCTGCATTCTCTAGAAGTTGGTTGTCCCTGAGGGTTATTTCTGAAGAATGGTGGCTTAGATCCATTCTTCCTCTGATCCATCTTGAATTTATTTTTGTCTTCCCAATATTTTTGGAAAGTTGGCCTTGATTTTTGTTGATCATATAGGCATTTAGCTCACCTTATGGTCTCCTCCAATGTATTTGGATCATCATACTATATGTTTTCACTGATGAATGATGGAAATCCACTCAAATACCTCTGAATCTTCATTGTCTCATCCTTGATGAAAGAAACATACTTTAACATCTCTAGAAACATTCTTTCATATTCATCAATGGTCATACTCCCAAGCTTGAGTTCAAATAACTTTTTCATTTTCTTGTCATAATATCTCTTAGTCAAGTATTTCTTCTCAAAATAATTTTTGAATTCTATACAAGTAACACCTTTCTCTTTAATGTGTTTCACCTACACAAGTTGATCCCACCACATGGATGCTTTTCCCTTGAGTTGATAGATGGAAATTCTACCTTCTGCATGAGAAGAATAATTATGCAATTGAAAATATTTTCTCATGCATAGCAGCCATGTATCTTCATCTTCATCCTTCTTGTTCTCACCATCAAATGTAGGAGGTTTGATTTTGTTCATTTCTCCTCGTAGTTCATCCACCCCATAACTCTTATGCTTCCTGACAGGGGATGAAATTGAGCTTTTGTGTGTTCTCTTATTGGAATGCCTCAGGGAGTGGTGGTGATGTCTGCTAACACTTATTGTTCTTCTTTTCTCATTAGGATGCCTTTAACTTCCTGATTTTCTTGAGCCACTCTTCTTATCCAATTTATTTTCTATTATATTCAAGCTCTACATTAACTTCATGTTGAAGTCATGGATGATTTTAGGGGCTAAATTTCACAAATGGGCTAATTTTCCATGGTTTTTCCAAAAACGAGATTCACTATTTTAAAAATGATTCGCCCAAATTCTATAGGATAAAATTATTTTACCTTAAAAATCGCCAAAATTTTATAAAAACTATATAAAATCCTTAGAAATTTGAA
>ML778744.1:1141042-1153364 GCA_009831015.1 Picea engelmannii
ATTTTAATGGTCTCTACCATATTCATGTTTTCATCCCTCCCTTCTCCATGTCCATTGGAGTTTGTTCCTTCAATGCCCAGATGGAAATCCATCCCTCTACTATCATATTCTTGGCTATAAGTCCCTTGTTCCTCTTCCATTCCTATGGAATCTGTGTTGATCATGATTTGATCTATTTGTTGTTAACTTTGCAAAATGTGCAGCCAACAAAACTTTGTCAGGCAAACTGTTTCAACGATTTCATGAAAATATGAACCATTCTAGTTAAATAATATATTAGAATTATTCCTTTTGATTTCCTAAAAAATTAGATGCCCAGATCAATTTTCTGGGTGGAAATTTAGATTCCACTTTCCAAGACCTTTCCAACACCTTCTCCCATGCTCAATTCTGAGTCTTGAATAGAAAGTTATGTCTCTTTGAAGTTAGATGGGTCTTAAAATTTACCCTCCACTGTTTGTGTTGTAACTTTTCCATAAACGATTCATTTGACGAACTGTTTATACCATTAGAAAACTCTCTTCAAGATATTTTATTTTAGCTATAGAGACAAATTTGTTCTCATGGTTTTCGAGTACCTAAAAACGCTCTTAAGGGCCTAAAAAATGCGCTGAAAAACGATGATGTTCAAATGATATAAAACGTTGCAGAAAATCGTTGGTTTTCTACTACTCTTCACTCTCCAAACGACTTCGCGTGCATAAACTTCAATCTGTATGCCCATATTTAGCATGCAAAGCAACACCAACACGCCAACAGTTTTCCACGTGGTACCAAAATTTAGCACACACACCAACACACCAACATTTTTTGACTTGGTTCATAAATTTATCACGCACACCAACATGCCAACATTTTTCTGTGCAAAGCCAAAATTTAGTGTGCCCACCTGCACACATTCATTTTTATGTGCATCGATTCCTCGTGAATCCCACTGCAGAAATTGGGACTTTTTCTTAACTTTTCCCCGATGTTTACCACAGAGATTATGCAACTATGAAATTTGTTCAATTCACCCCAATAACACTAGTTCAGCCTCAACAACAACAAATCGTTGTGGTTTGACATCTCTGGAACAAATTTTTCCAAAATCAATTCATGAATTGAGAATTTTATTTACTAATCTCACTCCATCTGTCATGGCTTTACTGTAACTTCAAATTCGACCAATTCCAGGTCTAAATTTGTTAGAACAGATCTTAACTCAAGAATATCTCACCACTTGGCCGAATTTCTCCATTTTCTCATGAATTTAACAACAGAAATTGGGGATTTTCCCAATTCCGCGCCATTGCTTCTAAGTTTACCATTGACGCTTTGTGATTTGAAATTGGGCCACATCGAAATCAATCCTTTGTGGAATTTTGCTTCAACTCAACTTGCTCAGCCCATCCAGGCTTAGTGTTGAAAACTAAATCTCTGATACCATATTGTAACGTCCCCGACCACCTAGATCGAGGCACGATACACGAGATAACACTTTTGTTCTCTCTGTGGAACATACTGTAACATACCCAACATCCAATTGAAATATGCCACATGAGTTTTTCAAACTGCATGCAATTAAAATATATGCACACAGAGATCTTGTGGAAACAAACACACACACACACACACACACACACACACACATATATATATAACGTAAATTGACAAATACATTTTGTAAATACATGGATTCATACCGAAATAATAGTAACCATATACAGGCATCATACACATGCATTACCCATACATATAAAGACAATTATAACCACACATAGAATAAACCCATAAAATAAACATGTAAATAACAATGCAACATTTAAATTTATCACACAATTGACACTTGTCTTGGTAAGAATATCACCAATTGCGTGTAGACCTTCCACGAACATTCCAGCCTTAGACCACACTACTCATCACTCTCAGCAGTGGGTCACCCTTGAGCTGGGACTAAACTCCACCCGAGTAAAGGGTTCCTAACCAGGATAATGGTTCATAGACAACAAGAAAGACTCTCTCACAGGTGCCAAATCAACTAATAGCCTACAGTCCCTCATTCCCCACATGCATGTCCCACCCCAGGAAGTATGCCCCTTCTCTTCTCAACAGTCCTTCGGTTGCCCCACTTCCTTTCCGGGCTTCAACAACAAGTCGGATAGGAATTCTTAGAGCCCTGCAACTATAGTATAACACCTTAAAGAAATAAATTCCCAACAATTCTCTCACCCAGAGAGGAATTTCTCACGGGCCTGACAACCCACCTCTTCAATATTCCACGAGCCTGACAACCCGCTTCTTCAATCCATCTCCCAAGCTAACTAGCTACACAAACTGATATGGATATGGATACAAGCTCAGTTACAATGACAAGAAGTATGGAAGATAGTTGATTACATGAGGGAATTCTCATGGTATGGCTCAAAGGATGACTGATGATGGAAGGAATGATGGGAAGAATGATGGAAAATGAACTAAGTCCCAACAATATGTATGCATGTCCCCAACTTGACACTTTTCATGTTGGGAGCTACTTTGGCCCACTTGTCCCCATGTTTAGAACTTAGGATAAAATAATTATCCATACTTTATTATTTAATAAATATTAATATAATATTCCTTTTTGGCTTAAGCTTCCTAGATTAGCACCTTTTCCTTAACTTTTTTATCCCCACCCTTTCCCTAACTAGTGGGGTTTAGTTCCCCATACTCTTTTATCGTGGTCGATCTGCGCGCAACGATGTATTTTATATTAATGATGAGATATATATAAAAAAAATAGATGCATTGGCCTTTAACATCTAGGCTCTCCAGCCTAATCAAAACATAAGCATCCTAGCTTATAATAAATGGCTCACTAGCCTATAAAACACAACATATACACAAAGACTCCCTGGCCTCAAAATCATGTGCACTTAAGTTGTTGTGCATGGTATCCAGGAATGTGCACACTTCATCATTTTAGTGCATGGTACATGTGCGTGTTATACCATGAAAGGTGCATACAAAAATGATGTGAGAACAACTCACCAGATTAAGTACATTTTCATTTACATTACAATTGGGTTCGGCATAGGGATATTACAGTGGTGGTTTACAAATTAACAAAGGTTGCTCATTTTGTTCCTTTAAAAAAAACACATACATCGGCTAATTTGCATAAATTTACACGAGGGAGATTTCTAGGTTGCATGGGATACCTAGGACAATTGTCTCAGACAGAGATACAAAGTTTACCTCCAATTTCTAGAGGGGATGTTTTAAAGGATTTGGTACAAATATAAACTTTAGCATAGCATAGCATCCCCAATCAGATGGGAAAACAGAGAGGGTCAACCGAGTAATTGAAGATATGATGAGAATGTATGTGATGGATAAGCCATCTAAGTGGGAATATTACTTGCACTTGGTTGTGTTTTCATATAATAATGGGTATCAAGCTTCATTGAGAATGAGCCCATTTGAAGACTTGTATGGTAGGAAATGAAATACTCCAGTAAGCTGGGACAACCTAGCAGATAGAGTGGTACTTGGGCCAGAGTTGCTCAAGGATATGGAAGACTAGATGGTTAAGATAAAGAAGAATTTGAAGGCAGCTCAGGATAGACAAAAAATTTATGCACATAAGAGAAGGACAACTAGAGAATTTAAAGTAGGGGAGCATGTACTTTTGAAAGTGAATCCCAAGAAAAGATCCTTGAAATTGGGTAGTTGTACAATGTTGGGAACCAGATTTTGTGGTCCATTTGAAATATTCAACATAATAGGGCCAGTTGCATACATGCTTGCATTGCCTACATCCATGAATGTGCATAATGTATTTCATGTCTCTTTACTAAATAAATATGTACATGATCCTAACCATGTTATTGATTGGCATCTGATTTAGGTAGAGACAGAGGGAGACTTTCAGTTTCACCCAATGCGAGTATTGGATAGAAAGGTCAAAATGATCTGTAATCAAGTTATAGAGATGGTAAAAGTTCAGTGGACCTGCTACGGTCCTAAAGATGCTACCTGGGAGCATGAAGATTCCATATGGGTAGAGTGCCCATAGCTTTTTGAATAAATTTTGAGATTTTGATCTCTATTTTGTATATGTACTGAGGACAGTGCCAAAATAAGGGGGAGGGGATGTAACACCCCTGGTTTTGAGCCCCATTTTAAATAATGTATTGTTACAATGTTGAGAGGCTAGAGTTCCCAAGAAATGTAATGTTTTGATCACTATCAATAATAAATACATCGTTGGATTCTAGACGAACAAGGACTAGAGTTATAGGGGGATATGATTCCACAAGAGAGGGGGATTGAGGGGCTAAATGTTATTGCCTATTCTAATTACCCTTTTGTCTAAGGGAGTGGATCAATTATGTGAGATTATTGGGGGAGGATAGGAGGTTCTTGATTCCCCAAGAAATACTTAAACCCTCCCCTGGACTGTTGGGGGGGGGGGGGTGGTTGATTACTCATTCACTTAGTTGCTTGTTCACTCCTTCATAAGCTTATTCACTCATCCACTTGCTCATTGGTTCATGTGTTCATTCACTTGCTCACTCGTTCATTCATCCCATCCTTACCTATCACTCATTGATCCATCCTCACCTACATCTTGGCTTGGGAAAGGGAAACAAACTACAAATGATTATCCATGATATTGTTGGAGGTAGTGGTCACTGGTGTAATCCAGCCATGAATTGAGGCTTGCATGTATGATATGCGTTGGACTGTGTCCAACGTAATTCACAAATGTGAGTCCTGAGAGTTCCAACATTGAAATTATGGACTAGTTGCGCTAGAGCCCAAAGTAAGGAGAAGGACTGCCTCAGGGACTGTCTGGAAGAGAAGGGTGGAGGTCCATTCTCTTGGGTGGTGCAATCTGGGTAGAAGAGAGTTGGGTACTTGGATTGCTGTGAGTGTTGGGAATTCCTATGAGATCTTGAGTACTGACTAGTTTTGGGAAGCCAAGTAACACTCTGGAATCGTCCTTGTGGATTCATAGCCTTGGCTCAGGGGTGACACTACTGTTGAGATTTGGAGCAATAGTTTCTCGGTTGGGTCGAACATCCTTGGTCTGCAGCCAATTGGTGTCATATTTATAAATATAAGTTCTCTCTGTTATGGTATTATTTACCTATATATGAATGTATTCCGGTGTGTATTTATTTATCATTTAATTGAATCTTTAGAATATGCATGCTTGCTGGTTATTGTTGTTCATGTCATTAAATATTTTCTTTTTATGCATCCTTATTAATTTAAAAGGTTCCCATAAGATAAATAATTCCAAGGGTGGGCGTGAAGGTGGTGTACCCAGCCTGTGGGTGGTCAGGGTGTGTTACAGGTAACATATGTACACTATTTTTTTTGTTTTGTCCTTCATGGTTACCAGAAATTGTTTCTCTAACTTCTTGTGAATTATGTTTCTCATTTCACAATTATGGGTGATTAAATGGACTTCTCAATCCATTACCTTTCCAATGAACGCTTTCATTCTCAATTCTTAGTCTTGAGGAAAAATTTATGGTCATTTGAAAATTTCCCATTAATTCCTTTTGTTCACACTTCAACTAGGTGAAATTCTAAACTGTAATTATGCTTCTTTGTACCTGCTCTTCTAGAATTTTAGTAGGATTCCAATTAGGTTCCTTCATAAAAATATTTGAACACGCTGGTCAGTTTTCACCTGCAACTGAGCTTTAAGTTTTCAGATACAACCTACTGAAGTTTCAATCCAATTAATATTTTTGGTCATGAATGCTACAGGTGCCTTCTATGCCCTCTTAAATAGTTTTAAGATGCCAAAAAAATTAATTTATCTCCATGAATGTGTTTTATGGTTCAATATATTTCCATATACTTATCCTCTACCTCAGTTTGATTCCGGAGAAAGACGTTATGGCCTTTAGAAGTTAACTGGGGCTTAAAATTTACTCTCCATTGCTTAGGTTGCAAATCCCTCATCCTAACTCTGTTTGACAAATGGAATACACCGTTAGAAAGATACCGCCAATATATTTCATTTGAGTATATAAAAACACTATTTGTGTCCTCAAATATTTCCTACAAAAACATAACCTTTCAGAAATACCAAATGTCACATAAAATCATTGGTTTTCGACAGTTGTAGACCGCTAAATCAACTTCGCGTAGACCAATTTGAAAATATACACCTATGTATAGCATGAAAAATTTCTACGCATGCAATTTCAAAATGTACCACATGCACCATGCATCTATATCCAGTGTGCACCACCTTTATGTCGCACTAATATCTAGTGTTCACAACTTTTGTGTCGCGTGCCAATATCTATTGTACACAACTTTTATTTCACACACCAATATCTACTGCACACAACCTTTGTGGCGTATACCAATATCTAGTGTGCACAATTTTCTTGACACACACCCATATTCTGTGTGCATTGCAAGCTCCACACCACACAATGCCAAGGTTCAGTGCACTCACACCACGTTACAATACTCCCTGCACTCCACCGATTCTACTTTCGCGTGGCATGAACATTTAATGTGCATGCACCACACACTAACATTGTGTGCACACCAACAAATTTGCACTACGCTCTGTCGACACTCAATGCACATGCCTTGCACACCAATATTATGCATGTGCCACAAGCTCTACACTTTCTGATGCCAAATCCTAGTGCTCTCACCTGCACACTAATATCATGCATGCACCACCAATTCTATATCGTGCAGTGCCAAATTTTAATTTTCATACCCCATGCACCATTAGTTTCTGTGCATCACTAACTCTGCACTACATAGTGCCAAATGTTAGTGTGCATATCCATGCACTATTATTTATCTGCGCATCAACAACTCTGCACCATGCAGCGAAAAATTTTAGTGCGCACACCCACACACCATTATTTTTTCTTGCATCACTAGCTCTGCACCGTGCAATGCCAAATTTTAGTGCGCACACCCACACACCATTATTTTTCCGCACAACACCATATTTTAGTGTGCACATCCGCACACCATTATTTTCCTGCGCTTAGCTAATTTTTTCATAATTATGACTCTTGAAATTCATATTCATCTCTGGACCATACAAGTATGGTACGTGTGTTGAACAAGAAGCTTTGTAGTTAAACTTCACACAAACATTTTTTGATCCTGTAAATCCCAATTTGATCTTTGCATATGAATTTTGACCTTTTCCTATGATATTCCTCCATAACCTTGTTGTAGAAATTGGGTCTTTTTCCCAATTTTACCCAATTTTGTCCTGGGTGCCATGGCCGCTCTATAAACTAAAAACTCCATCCATCTACATGCCCGAATTCCCCCGTTAGAAATTGAAATTTCTTATTTTTAATTTATGGGCTCGATTATTCACATTACCCATGAAATGTCTCTCAATTTTACTACAATAATTTAATGAAACAAGTTGCAGACTTGCTCCATAAATTAATTCTCTACATATTTATGTTTCATCATTCTGCTAACTCAGCCCAACCAGGCTCAATGTTGAAAATTGGGCTTTTATACCACATTGTAACATCCCTAGCTACCTATTGGGCTATGCCACTTAAAATTTCAACTCTGATTCTAATTTAAATCATAGAAATACTCTACAAATGCACATATTCATACAAAATAATAAAAAAATATGTATGCAGCATACGCAGGAAAAACCGATGAAAACAAATGCATAAATATTAAGTAGCACCTGAATAAACACACAATTAAATTACTAAAATGTTCTGGATATGAACAAAGTTGAGCATAATAGCAATAATAATTTATAAAAACCATTATCACATATATTCCATAGTAGAAGACACATAATTATACAAACAGTAAATAAAATAAGAACATGAAAGACACTTATCTCATGAAATAAGCACCAACTGCATGCAGACCTTCCACGTCCCTCCCAGCCATATACCACATTGTTCATAATATCAACAATGGATCACCCCCCAGTTGGGGATAAACTCTACCAGGGAAAAGGGAACCCTAAGCCAATATAAGGTCTAATAATATGCTTAATTCCTCAGTACAAGGTGCCCAATTGTTGCAACTAGACTACATTATCTCATTCCCCACATGCTTGTCTCACCCCAGGAAGTGTGCCCCTTCTCTTCTCAATAGTCCCTCAGCTACCCCACTTCCCTTCTGAGCCTTCAACAACAGGATGCACGGGAGGTCTGAGAGCCCTGTAGATATTTACTAGTGAAACAAGGAATAAATTCGAGTAGTTTCTCATCCATAGAAACTACTCAGGGCTTGAAAAAACGCTTCTTCAACAACGAGCCTAATAACCCTTTTCTTCAACCACAAGCCTGACAAACAACCTCTTCAACTTACAACAAATCTAGGTATAGGTACAAATGGTAGAATTCATGATTGGGTGGTAAGAATCATGAATGAATTATTATCCCCCCCAAATACACTGAGTCTCTCTCTTATATATTCATGTGCCTTTTATGACACATGGTACTCAAGGAAATCCCTTGTCATGTCCCCACTTTAGAAAATTAGGATATATACATATCCATACTTTATACTTTAAGGAGTATTAATATAATATTTCTTTGGGATTAATCCCCCTTAGATTATCCCCTTTCCTAGACTCTTAGCTCCCTTAACCTTTCTAGTGGAGTTTATCCCCCCATACTCTTTTACATGGTTGGTATGCAGCAGTGATGTGTTTTCATTAATATTTTCATTTGATTGCATATTACAATGATGGATCACTGGCCATTTTAGCATTTGTCTCTCCAGCCTAATAACCATGTAATCATTCTGGCCTCAAAATACATATACACAAAGGAACCTTGGCCCCAAAACGACACACTTACTCCATTGTATGCAAAACTCAATATGGTGCGCACCCTTCCTTTAGTGTGCAAACCTCACACACTTACATAGGTGCATGATACATTATAAAATGTGCACACTCCTTTGGTATGGGATTCTCGTTCACTGAATCAATGCATGCATGATCAAACCAAACACCTTGTACCATCAACTCACCACCTTACATGTAATAATTACATTTACATTTACAATCAGTACCCACAACTCACTAGCCTATATGTTAATTTACATTTTTATGTACAATTGGGGTTCATCCTAGTGGTATTACAGGGAATTCTTCAACCAATTTTCAATATAATCTCTCATAGGCACAATAGTTATCTCATGCATCGGGAAATGTGTCACATATTTTTCCTCGGGAAACATGTCACATATTTTGCCTCATTTTTCATTTTGCCTCGATTTTCAGGTCCATTTTTGGGCGATTTTTCAGCACATGGTTTTTGCCTATGGTTTTCTATTTTCGGTTAAGGAATCAGGGTTGTTGACTAATCCAGGTCATTGGGTTAGGATTTTGTATGCCACTAGCTCCTATATGCATATTGTATTGTAAATAATGTATGATATGAATGAATATATAATATTTTGGTTTTCTTAGTTTGGGTTTCCAGGGGAAAACTATTTGTGTAATGTGTGTATTTTCCATTGTATCTTTTCTGTTCTTTTACTAAAAATCCATTTGCAGTGAATATTGTACAAGTTTAAAATCTACATTTGGTATCAGATCTTTGTTGGATTCAAGGGAACTCCTTTGTGGTCAAGGGTTTGGCTCAGGACTATGATAAGCCTTGTTATAGTGGGAGATATGTGGTATTGATTCTTCAGCTGAAGAGAAATGGTGAGCAGTTCAAAAATGGAGATCAAGAATTTTAATGGGAAAAGTTTTGAGTTGTGGAAGCTCAATATTGAAGATCTGTTGGTGGATAGAGATCAATGGATCGCAGTGGATCTAGGTACTGCACTTACAGGATCTTCAACAGATGACTAGAAAAAGTTGGATTAGAAGGCGAAGAGCACAATCCAACTGTGTCTCTCAGATTCAGTATTACTAACTGTGTTAAAGGAAGCTACAACCAAGGATTTATGGGATAAGTGGGGGAAGTTGTATCAGTATAAGTCCCTAGTAAATAAATTATTCTTGAGAAAGAATCTTTATAACCTGAGGATGAGAGATGGATACTCAGTGGTAGAGCATTTGAACACCTTCAATACTATGGTAAGTCAGTTAGTATTTGTTGATATTAAAATTTTAGATGAAGATAAGTGTATCCGTTTGTTGTGCTCTTTACCATACTCATGGGATAGTCTAGTTGTGGCCATAGGTAGTAATACAATTGTCTTGAATTTTTATGAAGTGGTCTCATCCTTGTTTTCAAATGAGATGAGATGGAAGAACATGGAAGGACAGAGCACATATGCATTATTTTCAAGAGGACGCTCCCAGGAAATAAATAGATCTAAGTCCTCAAGTGGGAGATATAAGTCTAAGTGTAGATCTAAATATCCTGAAAAGTTTGGAAAGTTATACTAGAGATGTGTAAAAGAAGGGCACTACAAGAACCAACGTAGATCCAAAGTTGAGAAAAATAAGGGATTTGAAGAAGCTCCTTATACAGAAGAAAAAACCTCTAAGGAAGAAGGAGGGGATGTGTACTTGGATTTTTCAAGCACACATGCAGATCATGAGGTATGGTTGGTTGACTCAGGTTCATCCTTTCATATGACTCTCCATAGAGAGTGGTTCTATGAATATGAAAGGTATGATGGAGGTAATGTTTTCCTAGGTGATGAATCGATAAACATAACCATAGGATGAGGAAAATTCAAGTTGAGGCTCATAGATGGAAGGATTAGAACACTACTTGGTGTTTTTCACATCCCATGTTTGGCCATGAGTTTGATTTTTGTAAGAAAAATGGACAATGTAGGGGTAAGAACAATATTTGGAAAGGAAACTTGTAGGATGGTTTGAAGAGAAATGGTGTTGTTGAAGGGAGTTTGGTTTGGAACTCTGTATAGGTTTCAAGGAAGCACTATTAGTGATGAGTGTAATAGTTCCATTATTCTTGATATTGGAGTTTAAGAAGAAAGAACTCCTACAGTCTCTGAAGAAAAGGTTATGATGTGGCATCAAAGACTGGGGATATCAGAGAGAAGGGTCTTTGACTACTACATGGTAAAGGTATGGTTGAAGGTATGTCTAATTGATCTCTGTATTTTGATTTCTGTGAACATTATTTATATGGGAAGCATAATCGGGTAAGATTCCCCTCTAGTGCA
Organism: Picea engelmannii; assembly: GCA_009831015.1. Lineage (NCBI taxonomy): Eukaryota > Viridiplantae > Streptophyta > Pinopsida > Pinales > Pinaceae > Picea > Picea engelmannii. Next base: position 1,152,161 of record ML778744.1, read on the forward strand.
ACGAGGGCAGAAGGAATTTTACAGCTAGTTCACAGTGATGTGTTTGGACCTGTGTCAGTTCCATCATTTGGAAAATATGTTTACTATGTCTCATTTATAGATGGATTCTCGAGGAATACTTGGATATATTTCCTCGAGAATAAATATGAATTCTTTGACAGGTTTAAAGAGTTTAAGGCTCTTGTTGAGAATCAAAAAGAGAAAAGAATTAAGGTGTTGGGGATAGATAATGGTAGATATTTTGTTAAGCCCTAATATTGTCTCATTACCCTTTAATTGGAGCATATTATATTAGTAATGTTATTTTATTTATGTCATCTTTAGGCCATTAGTTGTAATTATACCTCCTAGTCTTCTATATATACCAAGGAGACATTTTAATTTTGAATCATCTTGTACTTGAACATTTAAGTGGGGTAAAATGAGGTTTCCCCCTCAAAGAGGCTTATTATATGAAATTATCTCTTTTTCAAGGCTTTGAGTACTTTTTTTGAGGTTTTTCTATGCTATATTGATATTTGGTTCTTAACATATGGTATTAGAGCTCAAGGTATTGGGGTTTCATTGCTACATCTGAGACACCTTGGAATTTTCACTATAACTTTTTTTCTACAATGTTTCAGAAGGAAAGAGATGGAGGATATTTATTAGACAGATCAAGGTACGTTGGATTCAAAATTCAGCTCCTGAGGCCTTATAATTTCAGAGATACAACCTGTACAAGATAGGGTTATGGAATCATCTTGAAATGAGTCATTGTGGAATTTTCGCTATAAAATTTTTTCTATAATGTTTCAGACCCTGAACACCAAAGAATATTTATAGAAATTAGTAAGGTATTTTTGGTAAAAAATTCATATTTTGGGTCATCTTAAATTTTTAGATATACCTTGTGTAAGATAGGGTATCTGACTAGTCCTATTGACTAGTCTCAAGAAGGTGTTCTAGGTAAAACAATCATAACTTCTTCCCAGAGTATCCAAAGTGAGTGGGACTAGTTTCATTGGATCATGGATAGTCTTTAGTATTTATGGTGTGAGTTTCATAATTTTATATCAATTATTTTGTGCGGGGCACGCTATACAAGTGAGATCTCCTGGAAAGGCCAAAAAGTGACAAGTTGTGGGGAAGTTACCACAAATTCCACTTGGCACATCCAATTTTGATCAGACCTATGGCATTGCAGAGAAGAAATATCAGAGAA